>APFE030682100.1:0-44978 GCA_000404065.3 Pinus taeda
AAAACAAAACAACAATCGATTCCCTTAAATAGTCATCATGGAGGCCTACATCAAATTGGTGGTTGATGAAGTTCCCATTGCACTTCTCTATCTTTCGTTTATTTCTCCTCAATGAGTGATCAACCTGAAACACCACAAGAAAACAATAGAGCACATGACTGAGAACAATAATGATCTATTTACTTGTAAAGTCAAGGAGTCACAAGCTATCAAGTAGATTATACACAAGATATAGGAAATCATCATTGCTTGTATTAAAAATGAAACAAGAGAAAACTTACAACCATGCCTTGACATCGCAAATCTTCTCGGAGGGTCCAGTCAGTATGTTCCTTCAAGCATTCATTCTTAAGAATGGGTCTCCCCAATAGGAAAATAGCTCTCTTTCACTATCAAGCCCTCATGCAAAGCTAAGATACTCCACAACCTCTTATCAAACTATAAGAAATCCCACACTTGTCACACTCACACCAAAGCTATCTACTTAGCTTCAAACCAAACTCAAAACTAGCTGCTCCCCACTAAAGAACTAGTAGATCATAGCAATGGTGAGTGGTTTTATAGGAGGAAGAGCCTCCAAAAAATGAGGGAGAGGGAGCTGATCCTGAAGGGAGGTTGCACAAGAGGCGAAGCTACCATCCCAGAGGAGGAAAGGCAACCCAAATTGACCCAACAACCAGCTCTAAAAACACCCAAAAGGCCGACTTTTGAACTAATTAACCAAATCTGGATCGTCCCAGGTCATGAACTAGGGATCAACGATGACATCGCAAGCTAGTAATGCATCCAGACCAATCATCGAAATACATAATTGGAAGCTTTGCGCCGAGCCCTAAAATTCGACCGTCGCGGAAAACATGTGTACACCTGCGATGGTGTCATGATGAGACTATTCATGATAATGGATCGTCGAACATTTTAATGGATTACTTGAGACGATGTAAAAACTTAGGGAATAAGGGTCAATCTTCAGCATCAGAGAGCACTGCTTAATATTCTTATATGAGTGGGAAGATATGGACATGTGTATTGGACCCATTAACACAACAGAGGGACTGAGATGAGGACAGTGACAAATTACTGTGTAACGAGGTATCCCGCGTTCTCATGTGTGGACATCATCAGCTGGATTGTCTCACATACCGATGAGCAAAATATGACATTGACAGTGCTAGTAGGAGGAAGCTTGCCACCTTCAGGGCAAAATAATTTCAATAGATGTATCACTTTTCAGAGCCCGTGAAGCGCATAAAATCACTCTTCTATGCCACCCATAGCTATGTGAATATAAGAGACATTTTCAAGCGCTAGGTAAAATAGTCGTCGAAGTTATACAAACACCCACCCATGTTTACAAGCAAAGTACATCATGAAGGATTACCAATTCTTGATCATCTTTTCCTACAAAATATATTGTTAAGGGAGCACAAAGACCTTCCCTGAAGGGTGGGTAGTCTTACTAGACCAATTTGTAAGTGATGGGAGGCCATTCAACTGGTCGGATCTGTTGGCTCAATGGTTAAAGTCCCATGTAGCTGAGGGTCAGAATCCACCCAAGAGTGCGCAAGCAAGGTTTTACATGTTCACATATTTACTGGATGCAATCTGTGCACAACAATAGTTCCCTGGCATGAGATGGACGTGGACAACACAAGAAACTAATGTGAACATCTATTTCAGTTTTCTTTCCAACTACAACTATCGAGGAGTGATGGAAAGGCTAACTGGCCACTTTATCATCTCGTTATACAAGATTATATTCGAGCAAGATCCATCTTTCATGTCTCGAGAAGCAATGTAGGTGATAGTAGGAATTTCATATTGGTATGCCTCATGAGGTGGCACCTTCATCAGAATGTTTGGCAGAGAGAAGCCTCCACATGTCTTACCAAGGTATGACACTGGAAAAGTGACCATGCAATAAGTTTCATACCACCTCGCTACAAGGTTGTTAGCAGGACTACATAGGAAGAGGAAAGCACCATGGACCACTCTTCCTTTGTGGATCATATTATAGGGGATTAAGAGCTTGAAAGATGGAGATGCCAAAGCTAAGTACATAGTGAAATTCAAGTTGGACACCAAGGAATTTAATTCGTATGATCCCCATGGTATTTATAAGGACCACTGTACGAGACTTTAATTTTCGTGGATCAACAAGGAATTTCATTGGCCAGAGGAGGATCCTTGGAGGTACAACTAAAATTCCTCCAGGCTCAATGATCCAGTTAGTATAGAAAGAACTTGGAAGGCTCCTCTACAAATAACATCAACTCCAGAAGCAACAACAACAACAAAAATAGAAGGAAACAATCTAGTGCAGGACAAGGGAAAGAGGAAGATTGCTGACGATCCAGAGGGAGAGAAAATATGATAAATGATGGCATATCCTATTATTGCAAAGGAATCTTTGGAAGTGGAAGCAAAGAGGGGGAAAGGATGAAGAGAACAGAGAAGAGGAAGAGATAAAAGCAGAGGTTGCAGGAAGTAGAACTGAAGTTGCATGAGACAAAGAAGAAGATGAAGGAAGAACATGAGTTGAGGAGGAGAGAATGAGAAGAGAAGTAGGAGGAAGAATAACAACAAAAAGTCACTATGACAAAGGAAACAATGTTAATATAGGTTGATGAGATGGAACAACCAGTAGCTGAGGAAGAAGGTGAACATATGCAGGATCAGGAGCTTTCTCAGTAGATTGAGCAATTGATTGAAGTGATAGACATGGAGTTGGAACATCAGCATTAAGATAGTGGCTTGATTCCAAAAGCACCACAGGTCATCCCTCAGTATCCACTATCTCCAGTAGCAGAACCAACCCCAAGCGATCAAGGAGTTGTTGTTCTCCTTGGTGATGATCCGGTCATGGATGTTTATAATCTATCATTCGATGAGTTCCGAGATAGGATTGTACAGGCGTGAAGGAAGCAATTTCTGGATGATCATGCATCACCTGCATTCATCAAGGAAAGGGTGATAGTGTTAGACACCAGGAAGCATTCAATTTCCATTAATAAAACCAACTTGGCCTATGAAGGAGAAACAAGCTCAAATATTTAGTATCTCATGACCGATAATGAACAACTAGAAAATAAATTGCAGGCTATTAGGGAAGAGGCAGAACAACTCTGAGCATCAGTGCAGAATGTAGTTTCTATATTAGGGGAGATGAGAACAATGATTTTTGCTAAAGTATCGACACTTGGAGAAACCATGTGGAAGATCTATGGCGAATTTGTCATCATGCGTAAATCACTTGTCCATTTTCATTTTCATGGCCTACAACAGTGGAGCAAAGAGTTTGTTCAAACTCTCAAAAACATACATGATGCCATCGCCCATGTACAAGAGTGGAAAATGCGGTACAAAGGGGCCCCACTTGAATTAGTGAAGAAGAATAGGCCACAAGAAGAGCTGGATAAATAGAAGGTTCGAATGTTGATTCAGAACAATGAGAAACTTGCCTCATTCATTGGTAGCACACACTCTCATATGTGTGGTTGTACAGTAGTTTTGATGTCAAGTTGGTGAGAAAACACCAGATCCTATCAATCGGTTCCCTCACGATGCTAAGCCAAAGAATCAAGTTTGGATGGAGATCGATGAGTACTTGGAGCATCTAAGAGAAGAAGCCACTAGGGAAGAATTGGAGCTAAATACACACAACATGAAGAAGTACGGTGAACCTGTGAAGCTCAAGATAATGCTGCTCATGCTTCAGAATGAGTTAGATACAGGCTCCAAGATGATATGCCCAGATGCCATGGAGGCTAGAGTCCACTTCCAAAAAGGCACTGTTACATAGTTTAGGGACACCATCTCATAGTACCAAGTTTGGCACCAATATGTGACCGAGAAGCAGAAAGTGGAGGTTGCTGGGCTGTACTTCCCCAAACTCCAAAATCATAGTGTTGTGTCTTGTTAGGCTGTTTGTACCCTACTTTTTCTTATATGGGTTGTTACACAACATTTTTTCACTGTCCCTATACTCCCCGTTCCTAGATCCTAGAGGACATCTAGAGTGACCCTCATGTGTTTTCCTATCATGAAGAACATGCCTTTACATCATTCTTCATCTGTAGAACATTTCCCTCGTACATAATTTTCCAAGAATATTCCTTCAAACTTAGTTTTAAAGGTTGACGTTATCCCTCATTTTCTTCCCCACACCAATTTGGAGAGTCTAACACTGAGCCTAGCGCTGGTCGGCACTGGTAATCCATCTATGACCCTTGTCGACCCTGATTTAGAAAGTTTTTAAAAATAGAGTCAAAGCTTCCAGGTCTAGAAGCTTCGAGAACGGAAGTCTTGTAAATGGTTAGTTGAGATAAAGCCGAGAGAGATTGTTTGGGCTCCTTTTCCCTATTAAAATGGAACAAACCAAAAGGGATAAGACCTCTCCCATAATAATAGGATCCATGTCCCCTCTCTCAAGCTATTAAGTTTCTTCTTTTCCAACCTTATCTAGCTAATGAAAGGGTTGGAATAATCTGCAAAATCTTGATAGCCAAAACAACAATTGAGAGCCTTAGCCTTTTAGTTTATGCTTGTAAAGGGAGAATACATGTGTAGTTTGTTTGGTTTTGAGCAAAGAGGAAGATGCCTTGAACTTCCATTGTTTTGGGTGAATCATGAGATGCTAATAGTGGTGCTGGAACCCAGAAACGTCGAAGGAAACCTGCAACACTAAGGCGAAGGTTGTACTTTCCTTTTTGTCATGATAATACAACTGATATTTTGTTTCCTATATCAATTTCATATGCTATTTGGTAGGTTAAGAATACTTAGCCTCTTAAGTAGGTTGAATCTATTGTATGCTATCATGTTTGCTTTGGTCTCTTGTTTATTTATTTCAGGTGCTTGATTGACATTAAGGGGCTGATCATTGGAGCAAAGACACAAGGGCTTAATAAAAAAAGGATTAGCGATACAAGAGGTAAGATCTTATCCATTCTAAAAATAAGGGAACTTATGTAAGGTTGTCTTGTTTATAGCTAGGCCCTCTCCCCTTGGCTAGAGGGATTGTCTTTATCCATAGAGAGAATCTTCCTACTCCACAAATTGGCGACTCCGCTACGGATCCATCCCTCTCTTTGGATTGTTTTTCATTTCATGATTTGTGTCGACTTTTGTCGTTTCACTCTTTCTCTTTTGTGATCTGTACTTTATGTCATCTACTGCTTTGATTCTTGAATTTAGAGTGACAGGTCTGGTTTTGGTTTGTGGCAATTTTTCTCTTTTCTTTGAATCCCTTGATCAACATTATTAATTTTCTAATAGTAGCACCGACCAACACGAGTTTCTCTTGAGCAGTCGTGCCACAACCCCTTATGGCACTTGTTGCTAGCTATATAGTCATGCCGATTCCTATAAGTTAAAACCAGGGTTTCTCTTAAATCATTTCTAGTGTGTATTTTCCTCATAGATTATGTTTCTTGGCTTTTTTGCCTTTATTCTTGTTGGGAACGGGTTCCCCCAAGAGTCAGTTTTGGGGCAGAAAGCCCAAATTTTGTAATAAATATGTAAATTATCTGCATTTTGTGGTCATGGAATGTGAAGATGTCAAGATTTGTAAAGGGTTGTCTGCCCTTGTTTTGTAAAGTCTCATGTCGGCTATGAAGATCTACCCATGGTCTGTGGACCATGAGATTGTATAAAAAGGGAATCTTAGAAGAGCCTAAGGGAGAGATGAAGTAGTAGTAGAAAGAGTTTGTTAATAAGAAGTTCTAAGTGTTCTTGGGTCTTACCGTAGGTAGAGGCTCTACAGCTGAGTGCGCAGAGGCCTAGGGTTGAAGTCCACAGTTGAGTGCGCAGACCCCTGCAGCTGTGTGTGTAGGGTGGATAGAGTCTGTACTGAACTTGAGATATCAACAAAGAGAAGTATTCTGCAAATCAATGTGTATTTTGTCTCTGTTTAATGCATCTGATTATATTATGTTACGATTTGGGTCTACATTATAATGCTTATTTGATGCGTGAACGTATTTGATTATATCCGTTAATTGAACGCAAGCAAGAATATAGGTTTACGCTAAGATAAATATAAGTGCATGGTAGAGTAGGTAACACTTAAGATAACATGGGAAATTATATAGTAATGTAGCCACAATGGTGTGTAAGTTCCTGGGATTTTGGTTAGGGCTGCACAAAGATCAGTTAGGTACCTTCGCGGGGGTACTGATGGAAAGAAGAGAAGGAACATCGATAAGCTCTAAAAGCTTATCAATCTGCATGAAGGTAGGATAAGGAAGTGTAGATCGACATCACGACCATATCAAGGTGCGGAAACTTGGTTCCTGCATCCCCCCATACTGCTTGGGTGAGACTTTGGTCTGCACTCTGCTGGATGATGCCGAAAGGGCCAGTAGTGTAGGAATTTGCTTAGTTGACTAACGCTGAACCTGGTTCAGGGCCCATCAAGCCAACAAATGGTTCCGTTGCCAGGACCTGGATCTGCATGAGAAATGTGTGATGTCATATCATTGGAATCCAACTAAGAAAGAAATCGAAACCTAGTTGGATAGAAATATCAACGAATTTGCAGTGCACAAAAACAAGAATCCGCGATTGACGAAAGAACAATGGTTGGAAAAATACCTGTACACATAAATACATGAAATATTCTTCTATTCCTTCCCAATTGAGTTATACGAGTGGATCACGAAGTTGGCAGATGGACAAGGAAGGTGAAGGCTTGGAAAGCTGATTGTTTAGATGCCGGAGCTAGTAAGGAGGTTGGAATCTTCTAAAGATAAGATCACATGCACTGTTGACTATTGGCTTGACCACATCATAGGAGGATTTGTGACAGAGTTCACGATCAATACCTTTGTCAGTTACAACGAAGTAGAGCATCGCTTATTCAAAGGACCATGAGGTAAGTATTTAAAATCACTGAATACTAGTATTAAGACGCTCTTGTGTGAACAATAGGTTATGCAGTTACCTTGATGTTTGGAGCTACGTGAAGCGGAAGACATTTCAGGGATGGAGGAAGAAAAGGTCCTAAGTATAGCCCGCTGATTGGACCTCCTTCAAGTGACGATGAAGGAACACCATAAACTTCTCCCCTGAGTGCTAGTCAATTGATAAGACAAGGGTTCCCGTAAATACCTACACCGCCTCCACCCTCATCCCATCCATCTGCACCACCTCCATCCTCGCCTCCATCGCTCACCCCATCACCCATACCACTGTCACCTCCACTGTCTAATATGGCAAAATTTGTAAAAATACCTGTATTCAAGGGCATAGGGAATGAGGACCCAAACCAATTTTGGTTCATCGTAAAGGCTGTATGGGAAGATCAGGGCATCACAGATGATCACATGAAGAAGGCAACATTGGTTAGTGCTTTGCAAGATCACGCACTAACCTGGTACATTAAGTACTCTAATGATAACTAGGAAGCTACGCTGGTAGAGATCCAGACCCCGTTGAATAAAGAATTCAGTAGACCTAAGTTTGAAGCGATGTCAATTGTGGGATTCAAGGAAATCACGATGAAACTAGGCGAGACCCCTTAGGAGTTGGATCAAATATTGAAGTGTAAAATCCGCGAAGCTAATATGAATTTAAAGGATGGGCAACATCGCGAATGTTTCGTGGCTTCACTCCTTCCTCACTTAAGGGTTACGCTGTCACAACAAAAGATTACAACTTAAGAAGAAGCCTTGGAGATTGAAATGAGACTACATGAAACCCCAATGCAAGATCTGAATCTGGGGGTTCAACAGATTCACGTGCAATGGAAAAACCTTTGTCTCTAGATGCGAAGTCTGAAGTAGGAAATAACAACTCGGCTAGAGGCACGCAAAGAAGTTTGGTGCATAAAATGCAAGGGTCAGGGGCATGAAAAGGATCACTGCCTAGTCTTCGCGAACTATGTTGCAGCAGGAGGACCAATACCTCTACGACCAGAAGCTACAGCAAGACCTGCGCTATGGTGTGCTATATGTCAGGTAGTAGGGAAACATACGACTGATAATTTCCATTTGTTGCGTAAATTTGTACAGATGCAACAACAATTGATTTGCAATTTTTGTCAATTAGTAGGCCATAATGAGTGCAATTTTGAAAGTTACGAATTGATGATGGATAGGACACCCGCATACAGGGTGCAGGCAGAAATGCAGCCTCCAGAACAAGTTGTTGGGGGAACGCGAGGTGAGTATTAGAGGCACGGCCGAGGTTGACGTGGAGGAGGGCTTGGTAAAGGCCGAGGGCAGCTGATTTGTTACAATCGTAGAGGCCCAGGACACTACGTGAGGGGCTGTCCGAATCTGACGCGATTTCCATGCCGCTACTGTACTCGGTTTGACCATGTGACTGAGGATTGCCCAATATTATTGGCTAAGATTCAGGAAAAGGGGGTGCAACCTCTGTTGTTGACACAGAACCTCCAGATGATGAGGGCTGAGCCCAACAAGCAAGACCCTAAGGTAAACATTATGCTGCGAAGCGGAAGTACAACAGGGGAGGATAAAGGTAAGCAACCTACAGAAGGCGAATGGGTCTGCAAAGCACCAGAAAAGGAGACTGGGTTTGATCTATAGCACGCAAAAGAAAAATTTATGGAAGAAAAGAAAAGCTTCACTAAGGCCTCTACCTCATAAAGTCAGGAGAAACTAGTTGAACAAATGAACCCATCCATGATTACCACATTCTTAGAGACCTGCATGAAGCTACTTAGTGACAGTAAGGATATGCAGGGTTTGTAGGATTTGATCAATCGGTGTACTGGGAAGGATGGCACTACTGGTGAACCACACGTGGTTAGGAAGCTTGGCTGCACAAGGCAAGGAACGGGTGAGAAATGAGACTACCGTACAGATAGGGGAATATGAGATGGACCAAGTTATCCTAGATCTGGGGTCCGATGCGAATGTTTTGCCAAAACAGACTTGGGAAAGAATGGGGAGTTCTATGTTCTAGTGGTCTCTAATATAGTTAAGAATGGCGAATCAACAAAAAATTATCCCAATGGGGAGGCTGCAAGGGGTCACAGTTGACATCGAGGGTGCAAGCGCACTGGTGGATTTTGAGGTGATAGAAATTGTGGATGATAGCAATCCCTACCATGCACTCCTTGGAATCGATTGGGCCAATAACATGAATGGGGTAATCAACTTGAAGAAGTAGAAGATGATATTTGAAAACAAGTCACTCCACGTAGTGTTGCCACTAGATCCGGTGGAGAGACCATGCTATACAGAACCAATCCAAGATTATGAAAGCGATGACGACTTGGACCAGATTTACAAGATAGCAACATGAGACTCAGATTGGGTGAATCTGACAGTGGACGAACGTATTGCATGGGATCATGAAAGCTCCTGAATGTTAGATTCAGATGAAGAATTGGAGTATTGGCAGAACCGACTACATGAAGTATCTACGCTACATTGTAATATGATGACCAAGTTGTTGCGCAGTGTGTCATCCAAAGTCAGGGATCTACCTCATTATGATGGGTAACTAATGTTGATTGCTTTTTGGATGCATTTTAAAGAGAAGTGTCAAAGAAACATCGCTTCTAGGCCTTAGACTGGGTATTACGCGCTACGCCTGCAAGTTGGTGGGGTACGCACAAGGATAGTTTCAGTGATTGGCACGACTCTAGGAGGATGATGAGAATATGTTTTGGACAAACAAAAGTGCAGATGATAGATAAGTATGATGGAAGGGATGATCCGCGTGATCACCTGGATAAATGGAATAAGGCTTATGGTGCAGAGCCCCAACCTGAATGGGTGCATCTGTTTTTTCATACCCTGGGTGTCATACCAATGAATTGGTACTTGGAAACCGAGCTCCGCCATGGCACTGAAGAGTGGGACATCTTGCACCAGGGATTTTTAATGGCATTTAACTTTGAGGATGGGTTTGACTGTATTGACGTGACACTACATGAGGTTAAAGCAGTGATCTTTAGGATACTGCAAGATCCTTTGGACCTGATCCAACCTAGTTGGACTACCCAGTTGAGCCATGCATAGAAATTCTATAACATGATTATTGAAGAAGAAGACGAGGATCCATGAAAAATTAATATTCCAGAAACTGAAGGTCACCGTGAGGTTGAAGGTCAATAGACAGAGAATCCCAACATAACCGCGCCACTGAAAACTAGGCAGGTCAACATTGGCACAGAGGCGGAACCAAAATTTGCAAATATTGGGGACTACTGGGATGATGCGACAGTAGACAAGGTCGCTGATCTCCTCTACGAATATCAAGATTTGTTCCCCATGAAGTTTTCTAATTTAAAAGGGATAATAGGAGATTCGGGTGTCATGAAGATCACCCTGAAACTGGACATGAAGCTCATAAAGAAAATACCTTACCGCCTTAATCCTAAGTATAAGGGAAGGGTTTGCACTGAGTTAGATAAGATGCTCGCAATAGGAATTATTGAACCAGCAAAAGAATCCAATTGGGTAAGCCTGATAGTGGTTCAGGAAAAGAAATAGAAAGAAGAAATAAGGATATGAGTGGATCTCCAGAAGTTGAATGATGATTGCGTGCATGATCCCTTCCCAACCGTGTTCACTGGCAAGGTCTTGGATAATGTAGGCAACCAAGAAGCATACTCTTTCACTGATGGGTTCTCTGGGTATCATCAGATCAAAATCGTGCTTGAGGATAGAAGCAAGATGACCTTTGTGACAGAATAGGGATGTTTTCAGTATACTGTAATGCCTTTTGGGCTAAAGAATGCACTAGCAATATTTTCGCGCGTAGCCATTGCAACATTCAAAGAATTCATTCATAAGTTCCCGGAGGTGTACTTTAACGAGTGGACAATGTTTGGATTGGTCAAGTGTCAAGAGGCAAGTCTGTGCTTAATGTTAGAGACATGTTAGAGATATCAGATCGTGCTCAATCTAAAGAAATGTCTATTTTGTGTCCCTTTTGGGATCCTTCTGGGGCATGTGGTATGCACCCAGGGATTGTTGGTAGACCCCACGAAGATCACGGTGATAATCAACTTGGAGGCACCAAGGAATGTGAAATAGCTATGCGCAACCCTGGGACATACCAGATACTATAGGAAGTTCATCAAGAGCTATGCCTAGATCACCATGCCCATGGAGAAATTTTTGAAAAAGGATGGTATGTTTTGTTGGAGTGATGAATGCCAAAAGAGCTTGGACATGATGAAAGAGAAAATGGTCACCGTGCCAATCCTAGTCTTCCTGGACTGGAAGAAGGAATTTCATGTGCATGTTATTGGCTTATTGGGGCTTGCCCCAGGTTTAGAGGTGATTTAGACAAACAAATCCCGGTACTACTGGCCCTTTCGGTAACAGTCCGCGGAGCACGAACTGACATCTCACTCGAAGTAGTATCGGAGGGTGCTAGAACTAGATTTCCACACCCTTAAGATGTCTGATGAGT
The DNA here is from genome assembly GCA_000404065.3 of Pinus taeda. Lineage (NCBI taxonomy): Eukaryota > Viridiplantae > Streptophyta > Pinopsida > Pinales > Pinaceae > Pinus > Pinus taeda. The sequence continues at coordinate 11,398 of APFE030682100.1, forward strand.
TCAAGTGGTCTGTGGTTCGACCTTGCACGCATGTCACTATGCACACTTACCTATTCCTCGTAGCCTGAGGTGCTGCCTTCGCGCATCCCTACTTGGGGGCCGAACACTGTTATTACCGAAGCCTTGATTAATATTCCAATGTTAGTTGATTAACTTAGCTTATTTGTATGCGTTAAGTTACATTTAGCAATATAAGTCATTCATACAGGTGTGTAGTAAATAAAAAATGTATTTGCAATTTATGACAAGCATGCATTAATCCAAGAACAGATACACGAATTGGTAACAAAACTTTTCTTTATTAATCTCTTCTTCGGTTATAGAATCGACTCCACCCTGCGCACTCAACTATAGGGGTCCGCGTACTCAACTGTAGACTACTGTGCCTCTGTGCACTCAGCTGCAGAGCCTTTTCCTACCCTACGACCCAAGACACACTTAGTCACTTAGACTCTATCCTCGCCTCTTCGCTATTCTCCACTATCTCTTACATTTAGAGCCGCACTCTTTTTATACAATCCCATGGTTCGTGGGCCATGGGTAGACCGACATTACATCCAAAACTAGGGTGGACAGCCCTATGACTCTAACATACTTCCGCGCCCACAATTCGCGGGGCTTTACAACATCATTCAGTCAAAACATGGGCTTTGAGCCCCAAAACATGCCTCGAGGGATTCCATGCCCAACAGGCCCCCAACACAAACATTGTGACTCGGCCTCGTGTCACTCTGTTGGCATGGCGATCTTGGCACGGAGTTCCTCCAACTATCCTCGAACTGTGCTGATGTCAGCAGTGCACTGAGCCTCTACTTGCTGAATCTATTGCATCCTCTGTTCTGAGACATCCATGTCTGGGGTGCTTCTCTGCATTAACGTGGGAATCCCCTGCATGTGCACGAGCTTTCCTTCAATGTTTTCCATGATAGTGAAAGCCTTCTTGATCCACAGCTGGACGCACACTTTGAGAACTGCCTCCTTATGTCACATCACGTACACCTGCTCCTTCATTGTCTTAGCTTGCTGCATCCTCACAAGCCGCTAAGTGAGGACTACTGTCTATGTAGTTCCTCGAACATTGTTGTATTTTTATTGGAGTTCTTGCACCTATGTCTCTAGGCATTGGATGTTGGGGTTCTCCTGTAGAGTTTTGAGGACCTCAAGTGCTTGCTCCAACAAAGTGGTACAGTCTTGCACTGCACCTCCAATTTCTTCCAATCCCGCTGTGATAGCACTAGCACACTGTTCTTAGACCTCCAAGGGAGTGGAAGGCTACACCTTTAACCACAGCTCGATGATCTGAGGATTTAGCTCTAGCTGAACCTTGGTTGTTTCTTCTCTAGCCTCGCGGAATCGGGTTGCCAACCTATGGATCCTCACCTCTACTAGTAGATTTGCTAGGATGGCCAGCTCCGGGATGAAGTGGAAAACATCGTCTACCACCTGCACCAATTATTGATTCTGTGACACCAATTCGTCATGCTGCAAGCTGAGTTGTTCCATGTTTATCTTCTGCTTGCTGATAACTTGGATCACGCAACTCTCCCTAGCACGTAACTCTGCCGTTATCCCATCCACTAGCAGATAGAGTGTATCTCACAAAAGGGCAAGGAAATTGAGGCTGAGGCCTTTCATCATGTTAACCGAAAATATATCAGTCTCATTCACTGTGACTAGGGCTACTTCCAACAACACTATTGTGTTTCCTATTTGTGCATGCAAAATCTGCTCTGCTGCCAAGGATCATTCTACGAGGTGGGTCGAAAGGGTACCCACCTAAGGGGGCCGCACCTGTAATTGCTACAACTACGCTATGAGGGCTCCCAACACAGTTTGGTGCTCCTGCATAAAATCTTGAAGAGCCTCATTTGTGACATCGTGAACTATTTCACCGATGTCATGTAGATCACCTTCGGTTAAGGTGATCGGGTCAATGGCCAATTTCGAAGCCTTGACCTTCTTCCTCGGTCCTGCTTGTTCTACCATGTGTGGGCACTTCAGCTATGTGGACGTGGTCCCTAGGTCCATGCTCCCTCTCGCTGTTTCTACTTCCTCTACCTCCTACCCCTACGAGGACGTTGCTTGGCCCTCGTCTGCCTTCGTGGTTCCTACCTATACCACTTGTGCTACTACTACTGCTTCTGTGACCTTCTTTTGCTCAGTGGCTTTCTGTGTCGCTTCACGTGCTGCCCTTACCTCGGTTGCTACTGTTTCCTTCTACCTTTTCTTAGCCAATTGTGTGATGCGTAGCTTGGCATCATCCTTATTCTTCTTCACTGCCACCTTCTCAAGTTGTGCAAGATCTGGGGTGCACCATTCTGGAGGCCATGTCTCCAAGACAATAAAAATGGCATCGTCAGTGGCTACAAAAGGTAGCTTCGTCCACTACTTCACCAGATCCTTACACACCCTGATAAAAATGTTGTGCATATCAGCTTTAAAGTATGTAAAACTGTATAGACTATTGTACACCGTGGGCGATAGGTGTGATTTACGATTGATGCACATCTGGATGTTCATATCCATGAGCACCCAGAAGATTTTGGTGTTGCATATCCGTTTCACGTCCTTTGTGGCAATAAGTGAAGTATACTTCACGACCTCTGGTAATTCTCTATCAATGCTGGGGAATTGACTATCCTCCGACAGTTCCCCCACTACAAGCACTATGGATAACAACAACCATACATAGTGGAAGGTTTTACCCTGCTCCTAGGCTTCACGACAATTTTGCAAAAATTCCTCGCAGAGGAATTCAGACCAGTTGAACTAGACCCCCTCCGTGCATTGCTCGGCCAGTGCGACCACCGGCTCAGGTACCTCATCGGCACGACACTTCCTCATAATTTTGTCTTTCAGGATTTGGGTTTCTACATGTATCCCTTTGTCCTTGATGCTGGAGATGGCGTAGCCCCTCTTCTTCTTCTCCAACTTGTATTTCGTCTTCATGGCTTATGCAAGGGCCAAATCATTTCCCTTTCCTTCGCTATGGTCACGAGATCCTTTCCTTTGCAGGGGAGCTGATAAATGCAGTGAATTAGGTCTGCCGTGATGGGGATAGGCTCCTCCAGCCATAGATACCCATCATGCACTAGGAAAAGCAGCTGCTGGATGACGAAAATTCTTCCAATGATGGGAAGAAGGTTGAAAAATCAAAAGTGCGATGCTTTCATTGTCATGATGTGGGCCACTATGCTGCAAATTATCCACAGAGGAAATCCAAGAAGGGATCCAGGGAAGGATCTGAAGGTGAGGCACTTGCTTCACAGTTTGAGTTGGATTTCACGCTCTTTGCATGCATGGTTTCATCCATGGTGGGAAGTGGTTGGTTTCTTGACAATGGAGCTTCTTTCCACTTGACCGACGACAAGAGTTTGTTCAGTACTTTGGAGGAGAAAGATCTCCAGATACTCATAGCGATGGGTAATGATGAGAAGTATAGTGTCTTAGGTGTAGGCAAAGTTCTTTTTCAAAGGGAGCATGGATCTCGCCTTACCTTGATCAATGTCAAGTATGTACCAGGACTAAAGAGAAACTTGGTGTCAATCGCGACGCTGGAAGACAAAGGCTATGATGTAGTCTTCAGTAAGGGAAAGGTTTTCCTTAGACACATCATCACTAGACATGTGAAGCATATTGGTTCATGGATCAAGAAACTATATGCTATTGAGGTTCAAGATGCATGCAAAGCCTTGAGCAGTAAGGCAACTGATGGAGACTTGGTGGTTGAGAGGGAGGGTATATTACCTCTCAACATGTGGAGTCAGAAGAAGTCTCAGATGATTGTGGAGGAGCCACGATTGGTGCAGCAGCTTCAGGAGGTTGTGGAGCAGCCACAATAGGGGAAGCTGAGTGGAGATCGAGTAGAGAAATATACTCATGTAGAGACCTCCAGTAGGTGGAAACTTCAAGCCAGGTGGGCTGAGGGATCACATGCAGCCATACCTCCAGGTAGGAGGTGGGGCAATATAGAGTGATCGTCCCAAGGAGGAGGGGCAGGACCCTTGAGGTACCCAATCTCTTGGATGAGACCTTGCTATAGGAGCTCCGATGTGGAGTAGCAGGAACTGACTGATTTGGTAGAGATAGATGCAGATGGAGCGACAATGCAAGGAATCCCAGGACAATGCATAGCTAGTAGGCTGCAACAATGTGAGAGGCACAAGTGTTTTGCACAGTGCTAGGTGGCAAAAAGAGGTGTGCAATGGTGCGAGATGCATGGAGATGTTGCAGTAGCGTAGATGTTAGAAAGGGAGCACTTGTTAACAACAGGTAAAGCTTCAACATTAGAGTATGTTCCTAGTCCAACAGAGTGGTTAGTTGGGAGTGTTTTTGTTCCAAGTGTTGTTGGAGCAAGTGGACCGGATAAATGTGTTGCATGCAGAAAATTCCAGAGTTACAGGATCGGGTTCAAGAGAAAGCCTTTCTTGTTGAGAGGGAGTGTTGAAAAATGTGCAACAAGAAATGTTAAATTTAGAATGTGCTAAAAATAGCAGTTTTTCCAGTGAGGTCATTGGCCACCTTGGGTGAGAGGTGAAATTGGTAAAAATAGCATTTCTGGGTCCCTTCCTATTTATAGTAGTCCCTAGTCTATATATAGGAAGTAAAATTAATTTTGGTCTTAAAAACAGTTGGAAATATTAATTAATTAATCTAGTTGAGTTAATTAGTTAAGGAAATTCGAATTTGAAGTCGTTGTGAGCATGCACATGAGTTGTCCCACTGATTGAGGAATTTATCCTTAACTTCTTCCATTGATTGAGGGAATAAGTATGAGTTCTATAATGAGAGAATCGGTTGACTTAGTTCTAACTAGTCAAGTCCAATTAGATTATTTTAACAAGTTGTTAAAATAATAAAATATAGTTTGTTAATGCTTGCATGCATGTGACAACTATTATTTTAGATAACTGAGAATTCACTCATGGAGAACTGTTGCATGTCAGTTTTGTTAGAGACCCAGTTGAGATCAGATGTGGGACAATGTACTATCAGATGCTTGGATATTTCTAGTAAGTATTCCTTGCATGGAGAAGGATCTATTAGACTTGTGGCCTATATATTGAGGCCTAGGTAGTCCATGATTTTCATCTTCTGATTGAAGATCATTAGGATCTTCTGATTATAGAGAGAGCATGATAGTTATTGAGTTGATTCTTTTTGTATGTTGTTGAGGATCTACACTTGATTGATAATACATGGTTGGGGTTTTAGGCTGGTGCTTTCCCCTGGATATATCTTGTGTTATATGTGATTATTTCTCTTGATCAGTTATGCATGTTTCTACTTGATGTTGCTCATGATTTTGATTATGCTTCTGCTTAATGTTTTGTAGAAGTAGAACAAGTATTATTCTTTAGGACATTGCATATATCGGTTTGTTCTACAGGTGAAATTTCTACACTGCCCAGATTGACTAGAAATTACTAGACTTTTACAAGGAAATTTCACATATGTTTTTAGCTTCAGGGGCACTTCCCCCCAACCCCTGCCGGGAAACCGTTGGCCCCTGGACCCTCCAATTGGCGGGATTAGCCCCCCCAGACCCTCACCAGGGGGGGGACAAGTCCCCCATGCACCCCCATACATGAAGGGATGTACAACCTTCCTGGGGTATACATCTAGCTAAGACATTTGAATACAGAATATAATCAGGCTCCACACCCAACAATGCGCGACTGCTATAAAAGAGGCAATAATAGCAATAGAAAGTGCAGTGGCAGACTTCACAACACTTTTCGAACAATCATTCAAAGTACTAACCAACCTATAAGAAGACCCTACTGTGTAGAGGCTGGAAACAAAGGAGTGAGAGTTTCAACAGAGCTACGACGAGGTAAAAGGGACATCACGTACTCTCGCCCTCACACAGAGACTCGCGAAGCTGCAGGAGGCCAAGGCATTGAAGGAAGAAGTAGATGCAGCTTAGCACAAAGAGGTAGTGTTGAAGGTGTGCTTGAAGGCTTGGTTGGACAAGGCCTACTTTATCACAACCTCCATTGAAGGCAAGCTGGCTAGTCTGCAGGAGACTCAGCATAAGCTTCAGGTTGACATTGCAGGGCCAACAATAGAGTAGTTGGTCGAGTAGATAAAGCAGGCGACTGCACAGTGCACCACCAAGGTAGCAGTCGTACAGGTCGAGGAGATAAGGCAGGCGACTGCGCAGTGCACTGCCGAGGTAGTAGTCGTATAGGTCGAGTTGGGGGATCTTCATGCCAAGATCTCGGCACCCGTAGAGTGATTCAAGGGTGAGTCACCATGTTTGTGTTGGGGGCCTATTAGGAACAGGTTCCCCCATGAGTTAGTTTTGGGGAAAAATGCCCAAATTTTGTAATAAAGATGTAAAGTCTCTACATTTTGTGGTCATGAAGCGCGAAGATGTCAAGATTCGTAAAGGGTTGTCCACCCTTGTTTTATAAAGTCTCATGTTGGCTGTAAAGATCTACCCATGGTCTGTGGACCATGGGATTGTATAAAAAGGGAGTCTTATAAGAGTCTAAGGGAGAGAGGAAGTAGTAGTAGAAAGAGTTTGTGGGTAAGAATTTCTAAGTGTTCTCGGGTCTTAGCATAGGTAGAGGCTCCGCAGCTGAGTGCATAGAGGCCTAGGGTGGAAGTCCATAGCTGAGTGCGCAGACCCCTGCAACTATGTGCACAGGGTGGATAGAGTCTGTACTGAATTTGAGATATCCATAAAGAGAAGTATTATGAAAATCACCATGTATTTTGTCTCTGTTTAATGCATCTGATTATATTATGTTATGATCTAGGTTTACATTATAATGCTTATTTGATGCATGAGTGTATTTGATTATATCTGTTAATTGAACGCAAGCAAGAATATAGGTTTGGTAGAGTAGGTAACACTTAAGATAAATTGGGAACTTATACAATAACATAGCCATAGAGGTGCGTGAGTTCCTGAGCTTCTAGTTAGGGTTGCGTGAAGATCACTTGGGTACCTTTGTGGGGGTATTGAAGGATGGAAGAGAAGGAACATCGATAAGCTCTAAAAGCTTATTGATCTGCACAAAGGTAGGATTAGGAAGTGTAGATAGACATCACAAACATCTCAGGGTGCAGAAACTTGGTTCCTGCACCCCCCCATACTGCTTCGGGTGAGGCTTCGGTCCGCGCTTTGTGGGTTGATGCAAAAAGGGCCAGTAGTGTAGGGATTTGCTTGGCTGACTAACGCTGAACCTGGGTCAGGGCCCATGAAGCCAACAATTCTCCCTGGCTATAATGCTTTGTTAGCTTGATTGGTTTGAGATTGAATTACTTGATTTTTTGGATGGTTTGTGTTCCTAGGGCATCTAGGTCATTGTCCATTCATTTGATTATCTTCTCATCAAGTCAAGTGGTTGATTTGCTGCTTCATGCATTTCACGTTTTAGTCCTTGCATCTATATTGCTTTGTTTTCAATTGAGCAAGTGAAAAAGTTTTGTTTTCTCTTCTCTTGTTGAACGTATATTTTCTGAGCATAAATTACATTGCTCGGTTTGTTTCAATTGAATCTTTGCATATTTGGTTTTAAAGGAGTTCATTTTATTGTGCTTTTCATTTAATTAATGTTTGGCTATTTGAAATTTTCATTGAAATGTTTATGCGAAAGATTTATTTTAGCATTCCATTGAAGAAAATACATCATTCTAGTTTTTTTAATTGATATGTTGCATTTAGTGGCATCATTGAAAGCGAGAATTACATCATCATAAGAATTTGAAATGAAATGAACTTCTTTTACTATTAAAAGGACTAGTTGAAGTGCATCTGATAGGAAGAGTTGGAAGTGGAAAGAAATTTCATTGTTTTGTTTTGAAAAGCGAAGTTGTGAAAAGTAATATTACTTTCAGTTATTTGTTTGTTGCATTGATTTTTTTCTCTTCTCTCAATTAGTGTAAACATTCATCAAATTGAAAGGGTTTTGTCTCATATAGCTGCACATAAGAGTTTTTCAGGTGACATTAATAAGGCCTAAAAACTGAGACCTAATTTCAAGATAAAACTTTAAAATATATTCAATTAACCTAAAGCTCATTTGAATCTAGATTCTTACATTTAGAGGTCTAGGCTAGAGACGTGTTCCAACTTCTTTAAACCTAGCAGCTATCATTTGCTTCAGTATTAGACAACGCTAGTATGGACTTGTGCTCCCTATAACATCGTGTATATAAAGGGATACCCCACTACTTTTGCAATCATTTAATCTGTAGGAAGCCGAGTCTGCCACCTTGTAAACGTGATACACCGAACACAACATTTAGGGAGATTGCCTGTTCATACTTCTTGGTTCACTGGGAGGTAGTCTGCAGTTCACGGTTACCTGGTAATCCTTTTTGCCTAGATTATCCTAAGCAGTCATTTTTGTCTTTTTGACTCTTTAAATTTAAAATATAATCCAGCACTTGTCCTTTAGATCTTTTTCAAATCGAAAGTGACTAGAGTCATCTTCGCCTTTTTCTCGACTCTTAAAAAATGAAAATGCATCAGTTTGTTTCAACATGTTAATTTTTTTTTCCCACGATCACATCACATTTGTGATAGTTTTATTCTGGACCACATCGTGAGTATATCCTTAATATATTTTAAAGAAGCCTTCAAAATATTATATCTTCTCTTTTTGTTTGAGACAAAGTCATCGTGGCTGGATCATCATATTTGCCTCATTCCTCTTCTTCATCTCCATCTGGAAGGTCATCCAGAGAAACTTTCCCTAAACTTTCATAGTCACTTGAAGATCAAGGTGCTGAAATTGGGATTGTTCCGAGTATTCAAGCTTTGTCTTCTTGTCCGCCTCCATCAGATACTGGGTAACCTTACGAATTTGGCCCAAAATCCCCTGATAATCCTATCTAGACTCTCGAGAGCCCACAAACTTTTGAAAGTCCACAAAGGCTGGTTTCTTATCCACCGAACCCTTTTGTGGTATCTCCACAACATCCTTATAGTCCATATGATCATCTTTGTGTTCCATTGGAGTTGTCTCCTCGTTCATCTTTGGCTCATCATCGATCTTTTCTATGGACTCAGATGGTGAAATCCCAGTCTCCTCTCCAAGTCAGTCTGAAGTTTCTACTACTCACACTCCTCACGTGGCTTATGAGTAGGGATACGAGTTCCCTCTAGAAGGTTTCCCTTTTACGAGAAGAGTCCCATCCATTTATTTTCATGAGTTTAGTGAGCCCATATTTCCGCATGGTTATACCTCTCTAGCTCAGTTGGTCTTGGGTAGTCCTAGTGCCTTGTCGTTATATTAGAACCCCATCTAGTCTTCCGACGCTATGCCTACCTAAGGTCTGTTCATTCAGAACATGACCTCTCAAAAAATTGTACAAACTACAGTCACTTCAGTTCTGGTTCAACCTACCATTTCCTATCAATATGTTTCGTCATTTTGACCGACTCTCATGATCCAAACGACTGTCTCAAGTCAGGTCTTGGTAAGTTCTTCTACCCCTCCAGTGAGTGGAAAAACTGTCCCACCACCTAGGAAAAAAGATCCAAATATCTCTCTTATGTCAGGACAAACTAATGTGAGTGGGTCAAAAACTCACATGGTTGGAATGAATCAACCTTTCTATGATGTTATTCCTAACCCTGTTGATCCATTTAGGTTAGGTAACGTCTAGTAACAACAGCCATACATGGCTCAGGTTCCATTTAAACTGACTTATGTTCCATATGGTTCACAAGCCTTGGTTTCTCCACCTTACATTCCTCAAGCTGGACCTTATGTTCAGCCTGGCCAATCCACCATGCCTAGTGGATATGGCCAGATTCAATTCAAGAACTATCCAGGAACTGTCCAGCTACCCTTGCAACAACAAGGGCAACCTTCATTGCAGCAAGGGTAAGCATTGCAGTAGAAAGGACAACTCCTACAACCCTAAGGGCAACCTTTGCAATAGTCATAGAAACCTTTGCAGCCGCAAACATAGTTTGTTCAACAATCCTCCCAACCATTGTCCTCACAAGGCCAACCTTTGTAGTATTAGGGGCAAACTTTGCAACAACCACAAGGTCAGCCTTTGCACCAGTAGGCTATATATGCATATCAACAAGGTCAGACTTTGCACCAGTAGGCTATATATGCATATCAACAAGGTCATCCTGTTCAGGTCCAAGGTAAAACTTTGCAAGGTCAAGGTTAACACCTGTAGCAGCAGGTTCAAAATCCTTATGTCCAGGGGTAGTAGGTTCAAAATCCATATGTCCAGGGTCAACAAGTTCAAAATCCTTACGTCCAAGGTCAACAAGCTCAATATCCTTTTAAACCATATGCCTATCAACAACCTATGGTAGGGTAATATCAAGTCTACCCAGGACTGAATCCTCCCTATGGGCAAGGTAACCTCTAGTGGGGGAAAAATCATATTCCATATGGAAAAAAATCCTCCACTGTGGGGGAAAATCCTTACCAACAAGGATGGGTTCCATAGTTTGGGTCTACTCAAAGGTACCACAGGAATTTTAACACGAAATTGCCATTCTTGGCCACGTTGGAACTACCAGATGTGTCAAGGCTCAATAATGATCCTATCCTTCATTCGCCTTATTGGCCTCTCGTCCCAACAAAAATTCCGAGTGATTGCCGCAAATTTGAGGGAAGAGCGAAGGAGGATCCACAAGCCCACGTAATGACATATCACCTCTGGTGCTCCTCCAATTCTTACCTTGATGATTCCATCCATTTCTAACTTTTTCAAAGAAATCTCATAGGGGCTGCAACAAATTGGTACATTGAATTGCCTCGAGGTACCTACAGTGACTTCAACTCTCCCACTATGGATTTCCTCACTCATTTCTAGCTACTTGTTCGCTATGAAATTGGAACCTACCTGCTAACGTCACTTAAGAAAGACACCATGACCCATATCTCCGCTCATATCCATGAATGGAGACGTCAGCATCACCTGATAAAGTTTGAAATTGCTGATCAATTGCTGATAGAATGGTTCACCAAATCATTTGTTGGCCCAATTTCTAGGGACATATCTATGGGTGGGTGTGTTACTGAGGAGCAAGCCATTGCTCGTGCCCAGTATTTAGACCTAGTCTACTTGCAATCCGGCACATATATGAGATGTTACTTGATGCTCCAAGACCATCATCAGATCTGACAGCATCAAAGTCTTCGGATACACCACCTGTTGATGGAGTGATTGGTTCCATGTCTCTAACTCTCGTGAAATCTTCTTCCAAGTATAAATCGCTCTTGAATACTGGTTCCAATGATCCCTCTTGAAATTCATCTGGTCCTGGTAAGACCTCTGAGGTTCATGCTGTCCAGTATACCACATCAGACAAAACCTCTAAGGGTTAAAAGAAGGGAAAAGGTAAGGCCAAAGTCAATGCCTCGAAATAGGGCCCTCCTAAATCTTCTGCTAGTGATACTTCTCAAATAAAGCCAACGTATCCTTGCCTCATATGTGAGGAGGATGATTACACTAAGGATTGTCCCCGACAAAACTAAGTTAGTCGCTTGCCAAAAGGGACCCCGATTGTCTTAAAATAACCCTTTCCATCCTAGAAGACCCAAATGGTAGACTAGCCTCAGTCTTCCGCTTCCGCAGGTTCCCAAGTGTTTATGATGAATACGGCTATAAATGTGGCTACCAGATGTAAATATTATCAAACCCCGATGACAGGTAAAGAGAAAAAAAGTACCCTTCCCTCCTCTATCCCATACTCCAGTCCTCTCCATATAGAGCGACCTAGTCCCGATTCTACTATCGACCATTCTCTTGAGGCGTGTTGCGAAAGTCCTAGTATAATCCAATATCTCCAGCTGCTCAACACTAAAATATTGGTTAGAATTTAGCTCAAGCACCATTAGCTATATCTGCTCTCGAGGTCCTTCAAAGCTATCCTTCTCAGTGGAAAGAATTGGTGTCAACCATTGGAGGTGTTGATCCATTTGATTCCAATCTCATTTTCTTTGATCTAAAAAATAATGTTCCATGCTTACCCCATTAGATTGCCTTTCTCATTCAAGTGATAATTAATGAAAAGAGAATTTACAGGATCGTCATTAAGGAAGGTGCTTCCACCTGCATCATGTCTATGTCTTGTTGGAAGGAAATTGGTTCTCCTACCATAAACCAATCAACTAAGATGTTGGAAGCCTTTGATGGACGTGATTCTCGAACATTCGGTGTCCTTCCTAATCTTTCCATTACCTTGGAAGGTAAGACAATTAAAATCGAAGTAGAAATTGTTGATGCAAATCTTAACTATAATCTTCTGCTCAAACGGAGTTGGACCCATGCTATGCATTATGTATCCTCCTCTCTGTTTCACATGCTCCATTTTCCTCATCAAGGGAAAGTCGTCACAGTTGACCAGTTGTCTTTCTTTGCCTCTTCCTCCTCAGATGGAAATGTTCCTTACGTGAAGCATACCAGTGCTCCATATGAGAGTGTGTGGGTTAGAATTTTCAAAGATCCTGCCTTAATGGGAATTTTTCCTCTCCCACCTCCACATGTTGCCTCAGTCAACATGATCTCGGTTAAGTCTGATCCTTGGGTCATTCCCCCTCCTGATCAAGTTGATTCATGGGGTGATTTCATGCCGTTAAGCTCCGCCGAGATTAATTATGTCGATATTTTTTTGGATTTGGCTTCGGTATATACTGATAACACTGCTTTGGGTACATCTCTTGACACGTATTCTCAATCTCCTTGGCTTGGTTCTTCGGATTCTTTTGATCCCTTAACCGAGATGTTTCCTACTGATGAAAGTATCATGGAAATTATGTCACTTGAGGAAGCTCCTCGGAATGATACTCATCATCGTTTTTCATTCTTACCTGGCCCATAAGTCATGTCTACCTGTCTTGAGGAGTTCTCTTCTCGTTTCCTGACCCAACCACTTGATATGCCTATCATGACCCATGAAGTCTCATCAAAAGGGAACATGGGTAATATTACGCAAATGATGCCTATTGAAATTTTTGTTAAACCTGGTATCATTGAAAATGTTCATATTGGGTTAACTTGTTCTCCTGATGAGATCAAGATTTATACTTGTATTTTTCAAGAGTTTTGAGATGTTTTTGCATGTTCATATGAATAAATTTTTGGCATTGATCCAAGTATAGTCATGCATGAAATTCCGACTTATCCCGATGCGAAGCCCGTTCACGAACAACTTCATCCTCTGCACCCTAGAAAAGTGGCCGCCATCGTGGGGGAGGTTGAAAAACATCTCAAAGATGGATTTATTTATCCTATAACTTTGACATATTGAGTGTCCAACATCGTACGGTGACTAAGAAACAAGGCACCATTTTGGTCTGTGTTGATTACAATGACATTAATCGTGCCTATCCGAAGGACAATTATCCCACTCCTTTTATAGACTAGATTAGAGATGAATGTGCAGGGAGTGAGATTTTCTCTTGTATGGATGGTTTTTCTGGGTATAACTAGATAAACATTGCACCTGCTGATCAACACAAGGCTTCCTTTATCTGTCTGTGGGGGACCTTTGCATATAAAAAGCTCCCTTTTGACCTTAAGAATGTTGGGGATACTTTCCAATGAGCGATGTCTTATGCTTTTCATGACATAAAAACATCATTAATCCTTATCTGGATGATATTCCTACTCATTCATGTAAGTGCCATGACCATCTTGATCACCTTCGACAAATCTTTCTTCATTGTAGACACTATAACATTCGGCTTAACCTGCATAAGTGTGTCTTTTGCATTGAGTCCGGAAGACTTGGTTTTATTGTTTTGAAGGATGGTATTCGTCTTGATCCTCTCAAAGTTGAGGCTATTGTTAATCTACCCCCTCCTGCTTTCTTGCATCAATTACAAAGTCTTGAAGGGAAAGTGAATTTACTTTGTCGCTTTGTGCCTAGCTATGCTGAGATAGCTTCAGGATTCACTCGATCACCTAAGCAAGGGACTCCATTTTAGTGGGATGAGACTGCCCAAAATTCTTTTGATGACTTGAAAGCTATCCTCATTAAGGCTCCTTTTTTGCATACTCCAAACTATCATTGCGATTATTTCCTCTATATAGCTGCAACTTCTAGCACTAATGCTATGGTATTGGTGCAAGACAATGATGAAGGTCATGAACATGTCATTTATTACCTTAGCCACAATCTCCTCGATACTGAGACCCATTATTCTCATGTTGAGAAATTGGCTTTGGCTATTGTTCAGGCTGTTCAATGCTTTTGGCATTATATCATCCTCTGCACTACAACTGCAATTTCTGATTGCAACCCCATGACTTATATTCTTACTTGTCAGTTACTTGGGGGAAAATATTCCAAGTGGATTTTCATCCTCCAGGAATTCAGTTTGGTGTTCACTACTACTAAATCGAAGAAATCAATTGTATTTGCTGAGCTGATTTTCTCTTTTCCCTTTGCTTCTCTACCTATTGGTGCTAATGAGCAACTCCCAGATGAGACTCTCTTTCTGATTGTTACTCTCGATCCTTGGTACAGTGATATCATCGTGTATCTCTAAACTTCTACCTTCTAGTTTTCATTGTCCAAGGATGATCGCTGACATTGGGGATAATTTATATCGCGTGGTGTTGATTTGATTCTTGACCGATGTTTAACTCTCGATGAGGCTGAAAAAATCTTAAATGTTTGCCATTATGGTGCATGTGGTGGTCATTTGTTTGGATACACCACTGCTTAAAAGATCCTCTGAGCTAGCTATTTTTGGCCCTCCATATTTAAAGATTGCACTCTTGCTGTCTGCAAATGTCACGAGTGCCAGATTTATCAGCAGAAAATGCTCGCCCCACCCGCTCCCCTTCACCCCGTTATTACCGTTGGTCCCTTTCCCAAATAGGGCATTGATTTTATGACATGTAACCTTCGTTAGGTTGAGGGGCATGGTTATATTATCGTTGTTGTGGATTACTTCACCAAATGGTTTGAAGCGATGCCTACATTTTCAAATGACGGTAAAACAACTACGCAATTTCTCTTCAATCATGTTTTTTCTAGGTTTGGAGTGCCTCAAGCCATTGTCATTGACCATGGATCCCATTTTCGTGATTATATGATGGTGTTACAAAACATTTTGTCACTGTCCTTGTACTCTCCATCCCTTGATCCTAGAGGGCCTCTACAATGAACCCTATGTGCTTTCCCTTCATGAATAAACTCCCATTCTGTCCCTCTTCATGAGCTAAAAAATTCCCTTTTGCACCATTTCCCCAAAATCTTCTATTTTTCCTAGTTTACAAGACCGAAGCCAATGATCCTTGTCCTCCTTGCATCGATATGCAGGGATTAACATTGTCCCTAGCATTGACTAGAGTGACTGAGATTTGTTCCAGTCACACTGATCCTCTTATGGAAAGTTTTTTAAATAAGGAGCCGAAGTTTCCAGATTTAGAAGCTTCGTAACGTAACTATGGTAAATGCTTTGGCCGGATGGAGTCGAGGATGTTAGTTTGGGCTCCTTTCCCCTATAAGGATGGAACTACCTCAAGAGATAAGAACTTCTCCCATGAGAAGAGGAACTATCTCCCATCCATTCATGCTATATAAACCTCCATTTTTCCCAAGCACAAGCTAGTGTTAATGTTGGTGCACTAGTGCTAATTAAGTTTGGAGTAAAAAACAATATATTCATAGTTGTAGCTCTCTAGTTGTGTGAGGGAGTAGTGTGAATTTGGTTTAGTGCGAAGCCTAAAGGGAAGAGCCTTAAAGCTATCATTGTTAAGGCCATCATGGAATGCTACAAAAGTGTGTGGGAAACTAGTTTTGTTGGAGGAGAACAACAACGTCAAGACAATGGTTGTAATCTTTTCTTGATTTAATATATATGCAACTATCTATTGATTTCCTACATAATGTGTCATCTCACATGTTTATGGATTAATGTTTCTTGACTTGTTAAGTAGGTTGAATTACAATTTATCTATTATCACAGTTTTTGTTTGTTGTTGTTTACTTGTTTCAGGTGTTTGAAGAAGGAAATGGGAGATAGCTGGAGCAAGCAAGCAAGGTCATCATCAAACAGGATAAGCGTACTAAGAGGTAGAACCTATTAATTGGTTCTAACCTAAGGAAATCTTCCATAGAATGTATCGGTTGTGGCTAGACCCATTATTGGGCTAGAGGAATTGTTTGTGTCCGCACTCATAATTTTACTTCACCACAAATTGGCGACTCCATTGGGGACCCAATCCTTCAGTTTGTTTGCTTGGAGTTTCATGATTTTGTGTAAGATTTTCTAGTTTTTCCATTTCCCTTTAGTTCTGTTTTTTTTTTCTTTTGTTTACTGGTATGGGTTTGAAATTAATTGTAGAAAGTCTGGTCCCAACTTTTATTTTTTATTTTTTTATTTTTTTTAGCATCCTTTCTCAGCACACTTAATTCATTGATAGTCACACTGATTAGTGTGATATGCTGAGAAACAGTCATGTTGACCCCCTTTTGGCGCTTGTTGTTAGTTCGACAGTCACGCTGATACCTGTAAGTGAAGATTAGCATTTTCCCCAAATCTTGGCCAGTGTGTGTTGCGTTCATGGATTTTAACCCTGTAAGCCTTTTAGAATGTCTTGTCCCTAACTAGAAAGATGATTTTCATTTGGTTTGTTTTATTTTTGATTTGTCATATTTTCACTTGATTTCTTGGGTCATTGGATAGTTATTGGCACTAGGGCATCGAGATTGTCATCCATTCAACTGATTGTGAACTTAGTGAGTCGAGTTGTTGGTGCATTTACTCCTTGAATTTTGTTTATGATCCTTCTACGACTTTGACCTCCATTACACAAGTTTGGAA
Source organism: Pinus taeda (assembly GCA_000404065.3). Classification (NCBI taxonomy): domain Eukaryota; kingdom Viridiplantae; phylum Streptophyta; class Pinopsida; order Pinales; family Pinaceae; genus Pinus; species Pinus taeda. The sequence continues at coordinate 28,173 of APFE030682100.1, forward strand.
AGTTTTCGTTTACTTGTCTAAACATTTCTTTTCTGGAATGGAACACATTGCTTTTCTTGTTTTTGGTAAAGTCGTTGTTTCATTAGTTTGAAAGAGACTTTGTTTTCGTGTTTTTCATTTGCTTGAGAGCTAATTGTCTCGAAAACTTTTCCATTGAAGTGTTTTATAAGAAAATTCATTTTGTCATTTCATGAAAATTATAAAATTCTAGTTTGTTGCATCAGTATGCTACGATATTTAGCATCATTGAAGACTAGGATTGCATTGGCATGTGAAAAGAAAAAGAACTTGTTCTTTCTAAAGGATTGTTAGAAATGTATTTGTCAGGAAATTAAGAATTGGAATGTATTTTTCATTGGTTTATTTTCTCAACAAGTGAAGTAGTGAAAAATCATTTTGCTTTCAGTTGCTTGGTTGTTTGCATTTGATTGTGTGTTTTCTACCCTCTCTAGTGTAGACAGTTCATCGAATTGAAAGGGTCTTATCTCATTTAGCTGCATTTAGGGTTTTTCAAGTCACATCGCTAAGGCCTGAAAACTGAGACATAACTCGAGATCAACTTTAAAATTAACTCAATTAACCTAAGGTGCATTTGAAATCTAATGATCACATCTAGAAGGTCTAGGCTAGAGACTTGTTCCAATGTATTTAAACCTAGAAACTGTCATTAGGTTCGACACTAGACAACACTAGTACAGACTTGTGCTCCTCGTACTGTAGAGTATATAATGGGAGACCCCTCTAGGCTTCAATCCTTTATCCATAGGAAGCCGAGTCGTTCGCCTTGCAAACGTGATACACCGAACACAACATTCAGGGAGATTGCCTATTCGTATTTCTCGATTCGCCGGGAGGTATTCTGCAGTTCACGGTTGTCTGGTAATCCTTTTTATCTAGATCATCCAGAGTAGTCATTTGATCTTTTTGACTCATTAAACTTAAAAGATCATTCAAGAAATTTTCCTTTAGAGCTCGTTTCTGATCGAAAGCGATAGAGTTATCTTTGTTTCTTTTTCGACGCTTAAAACATGAAAGAGCACCTGTCTATTTATGCGCCTTAAAAAATTGATTGCCCACGATATTATAACATCCTGTTAGTCTTTTCTAGACCAAATCATGAGTTTCCCCCAAAGAACATTTTAAAGCCTTGAATTTTATCTCGTTCTTTTCTTGTTAACTAAGACAAGGTCATTGTGGCTAAACCATCTGGTTCACCTAGTTCCTCTTCCTCTCCTCCGTCTAAAAGATTGTCTGAGAAGCCTTTTCCTGAATTACCAGAGTCACTCAAGGACGAATGTGTTAAACTCGGAATCACTCTGAGCATTCAGTTTTTGTCAACCTATCCTCTGCCTACTTCATGTACTAGGTCACCTGTTGATTTTGGCCTGGAATCTCCGGACAATCCTGTTCAAACTCCTGAGAGTTTGTCGACCATTGACAATCAGCTTGGATTGGTTATCTATCCTCCAAATCCTTTGTTTGACCCTGTTGTGATATCACCTTAGTGTCTGTATAATTTGTATGATAAGCTGGGTGTTCCTTTGGAATTATCCCTCCTTACCTCTTCGGTCGTTCTTCGTCGTTTGTTCCCAGCTATGGAACCTGAAGATGATGCTCCAATCACCTCTATGGATGAGTCATAAGTTTCTAGTCCACACATTGTTGAGGAGGAAGAACATCCTTTTCCTCCTGAAGGTTTCCTCTATACAAGGAGCATTCCCATCACTGTGTATTGGGAATTGTCACCTAATTATGTATCCTTGGCACAATTGGTTTCAGGTACACCTAATGCCTCATCACTTTACCATAACCCTATTTGGGCATCTGGTGCCATGCCTACTACAAGTCAATTAATTGCGAACTCAACCTCCCAACAGGCTGTTACCTCAGTCCCAGTGCAACCCACCATTGCAAATCCTCTTGTATTGTCCATCCCAGTCACCCATCTGGTTCAACCATTGGTCTCGAAGAATGTCTCTTTCAATACTTCAATCCCTCTAGTAAGTGGCCAAGCTATGCCACCACGTGGGGGGTAGAATCTGACTGTTTCTATGGTGTCAGGAACCACCAATGTGAGTAGCTCATAGGATCACATGGTTGGTATGAACCAGCTTTCTTCTAGCATTATTCAAAACCCTGCTAGTCCTAGTGGATCGAGTAATGTCTAGTACTAACAGGTTCAGAATGTGGTTGGTTCGTTTGTGTCAAGAAATTTCTAGTATCAACATCCTTATGAGGCTCAGGTTTAGTACCAAATTCCTTACATTCCATATGGTTCTCAAGGGATGGTCAATCTACCTTATGTCCTTCATTCTAGGAAGTACGTTTAGCCTAGCTCATCCACTTTTCAGGGTGACTATGGCCAGATTAAGTTCATAAATTTTCTAGGCACTGTTAAAGTACCCTTGCAATATCAAGGACAACCTCTGTAGCAACAAGGGAAACCTTTGTTGCAGCAAGAGCCATCCACACAACTGCAAGGGCAGATGATACAACAACAAGGTCAACTGTGACAACCACAGGGGAAACCCTCACAACAGTTGTAGCACTAGATGCAATATGCTCCATCAACCTCCCAACCTAAGTCTTCACAAGGTGAACCTCTGCAGCCCCAGGGACAACTTTTGCAGCCACAAGGTCAACCCTTGCAGTAGCAGAGCCAACCCGGGCAATAACAACCCTTGCAAGGATAGGGCCAGGGTCAAGTCCTGCAGCAACAGGCCTAAAATCCTAATGTCCTAGATCAATAAGTACAAAATCCTTTTGGCCAAGGGTAGTAGGTACAAAATCCCTGTGTCGGAGGGAAACAAGTGTACAATCCTTATGCCCAAGGGCAGCAGGTCCAAAATCCCCTTGTTCAGGGGAAATAGGTTCAAAACTCATATGTTCAGGGACAACAGGTACAATATCCATATGTCCAAGGTCAGTAGGCTCAACAATCTCTTAACCTGTATGTTGCTTATCAACAACCTATGATTGGACAATTCCAAGGTGTTTAAGGTCAAAATCATCCCTATGGCCAAGGTAACCTACAATGGGGGTAGAATCAAATGCCATATGGTTAAAATCCTCCACTATGGGGGCAGAATCAAATGCCATATGGCCAAAATCCCCCACTGTGGGGCCAAAATCCTTACCAGCAGGGATGGGCTCCTCCGTTGGATCCGCTTATTGACCTCCAATGCCATTTAATACTCAATTGTCATTCTTGGCCACACTAGAGTTGCTAGATGTGTCTTTCCTTACGAATGACCCAAATCTTCATTTGCCATACTGGCCTCCAATTCCATTCAAGATCCCAAGCGATTGTCTTAAGTTTGATGGGAAAGTAAAAGAAGATCCTCAAGCTAATGTGATGACATATCACCTTCGGTGCTCTTCAAATTCTTATGTTGACGATTCTATTCATCTCCATCTTTTCCAACGAACCCTCACAGGCACTACAACCAAGTGGTACATTGAGCTTCCTCGAAGTACTTACCATGGCTTTAACCCTTTAGCCATGGCTTTCCTCACACATTTCTAGTTACCAGTTCTCTATGAAAATGGCACCTATTTACTCACGTCGCTTAAGAGAGATACTGCGACACACATCTATGATCACATCCATGAATGGAGATGTAGACGTCACTCGATCAAATTCGAGATTGCTGATCAGTTGCTCACCGAATGGTTCACTAAGTCATTCGTAGCTCCAATTTCTCATGATATAGCTATGGGTGGAAGCGTTACTAAAGAAAAAGCCATTTCTCGTGCCCAGTACTTAGATCTAGTTTACTCTCAGTCTGACACTGTGTATGAGTTATTATTCAATCCTCCATGGCCATCATCTGATCCCGCAACATCGAAGTCATAGACTACAACTCCTGTTGATGGAGACATTGGTTTAGTGTCCCAGATCCCTGCTAAATCTTCTTCTAAACAAAATTCAGTCTCAAACACTGCTTCCAATAGTTCCTCCCAGAATCCACCTGGCCCTCGTAAAACCTCAGAGGCCCATGCTGTCAAGTATACCACAGTAGACAAATCCTTGAAAGATAATAAGAAAGGCAAAGGCAAGGGTAAAGCTGATGCCCCAAAACAGGGTGCTCCTAAGTCGTCTGCTAGTGATTCTTCACAACGGAAGCATAAGTATTTGTGCCTCATTTGTGAGGAGGATCACTATACCAACAATTGTCCTCGATGATCCAAAACTCAGGGTAGAAGAAGAAGGGTGGCCTCTTTCTCGATATGTAACTCTGATTCTGCTATTTGACCACCCTCTCAAGGTGTGCTAAGGAAATCCTCATACAATCCCAACGATCGAGCCGCTCAGCACTATAATATTTTTGAGGATTTGGATCAGGCGTCGTCAGCTATGTCGGCTCTCGAGGTGCTCTAATGTTGTCCGTCTTAGCAGAAATATTTGCTGTCAGCTATTGGGGGTATTGATCCCACCGATTCCAATTTGATATGTTTTGATCTAGAGAACCATGTTCTGTGTCTTCCTCATTAGATTACCTTTCTCATTCAGGTAATCATCACTGAGAAGAGCATCCACAAGACTGTCATCGATGAAGGTGCTTCCACTTGCATCTTGTCAATCGCATGATGGAAGGCCATTAATTCTCCTACATTGAACCAATCCCTAAACACTTTGGAAGCTTTCAATGGGCACGATTCGCGACCCTTCGGTGTCTTACCTAACCTTGCCATTACTTTGGAGGGAAAGATAGTACAAGTTAAGGTAGAGATTGTTGATGCTAATCTCAATTATAATACTCTACTTGGCTAGAGCTGGACCCATGCTATGCATGCTGTAGCCCCCTCCCTATTCCGCATGATTCATTTTCCCCATCAAGGGAAGATTGTCACTGTCGACTAGCTATCCTTCTTTGCCTCTTCCTCCTCGGATGGAAATGCTCCATATGTCAAGCACTCTAGTGCTCCCTATGAGAGTGTGGGGGCCGGTCTTTTTAAAGTTTCTGCCTTGATGGGAATTTTTCTGCTCCCACCTCCTCATGCTGCCTCTGTTAACATGATCTCGGTCAAATATGATCCTTGGGTCATACCTTCACCAGATCTTATTGATACCTAGGGCGAGTTTATGCCACTTAGTCTTGCCAAAATCAATTAAGTGGAGATTGTTTCAACCTCGAGTTCCATATCCTTTGATTCCCCTATTTCGAGGACTTCTCTCGATACGTATTCTTAATCCCCATGGCTTGGCGCTTTGGAATCTCCTGATCCCTTAGTTGAGACTTTTATTGCTGACAAAAGTATCATGGAAGTAATGTCTCTCGAGGGACCACCTTGGAACGATACTCATCATTGTTCCTCGTTCCTGCCTACTTGACGGTCATGTCTAGTGGTCTTGAAGAGTTATCTTCTCAGTTTCCTTCCCTCCTGATTCTGCCACCGATCTTGACTCATGAAGTATGGTCAGAAGGAAATTTGGGTAATATTACCCAGGTGATGCCAATTGATATTTCTATCAAGCCTGGTATCATTGAACATGTCCATATCAGGGTAGCTTGTTCTCTGAATGATATCAAGACCTATACTCGTTTGTTTCACGAATTCCATGATGTGTTTGCGTGTTCGTACGAAGAAATGCCTCGCATTGATCCTAGAATTGTTGTTCACGAAATACCAAATTATCCTCATGCGAAGCCTGTTCGTCAATGGCTCCGCCTAGTGCACCCTAGGAAAGCCACCGCTATCAAGGGTGAAGTTGAAAAACTTCTCAAATCTGGATTCATCTATCCGATCCCTGGTAGATTTTTCTTCACTGTAGACACTACAACATTCGATTAAACCCACATAAGTGTGTTTTCTACGTAGAATCCAGATGACTCCTTGGATTTATTATTTCCAAGGATGGTGGCTGTCTTGACTTGCTTAAAATCGAGGTCATTGTAAATTTACCCCCTCCATATTCATTGCACCAACTCCAAAGCCTGCAAGGAAAGGAAAATTTCCTCCGTCATTTCATACCCAATTATGTTGGGCTAGCTATAGGATTTATTCAGTTGCTCAAACAAGGAACGCCCTTTTCCTAGGGTGAGGTTTCCCAAAAGACTTTCGATGACCTTAAGGCTATCCTCGTAAAGGCTCCTTTGTTGCATCCCTCAGATTATCATTGAGATTACTTCCTTTACCTAGCTTCAACCCCTAGAACCATTGCTATGGTCTTGGTCCAAGATGATGACGAAGGCAACAAACATGTTATCTACTACCTTAGTCATAATCTCCTCAACACCGAAACACCTTATGCCCATGTCGAGAAGTTGGCTTTGGCTACCGTACAAGCTGTTCAACACTTTTGACACTACAACCTCTTTTGCACTACTACTATGATTTCTAAATGCAACCCCATGATCTACATCATGACTCATCAATTGCTGGGGGGCAAGTATTTTAAATGGATTGTCATCCTGCAAGAATTTGATTTGGTTTTCACTACTGCCAAATATAAGAAGTCACTAGTTTTCGCCGAGTTGATTTGTTCCCTTCCTTCTACATCTCTCCCCACTAGTACAGATGAATAGCTTCTGGACGAGAATATTTTTTGATCAGCACCCTTGATCCATGGTACGGTGATATCATCATGTATCTCTAGATGTCCACGTTCGGGTCTATGTTGACTAAGGATGATCACCAACGGATTCAACATCACTCCCAACCCTACCGTATTATTGGCGATACTTTATATCATATCGGTTTCAATTCATTTCTTCATCGATGCCTTACTCTCGAGGAGGCTGAGAGATTTATCAATGACTACCATTCCAGATCATGTGGCGGTCATTTGTTTGGCTGTGCTACCACTCAGAAAATCCTTCATGTTGGTTATTTTTAGTTGTCCATTTTCCAGGACTGCATCCTTGTTGTTCGCAAGTGCCATGAATGCCAAATTTACCAACGCAAGATGCGTGCCCCACCCACTCACCTATGCCCCGTCATTACCTTTTTTCCTTTTGCCAAATGGGACATCAACTATATGACATGTAACCTTCGTTTGGCCGAGGGGCACAGTTATATTAGCGTTGTTGTGGATTATTTTACCAGATGGGCCAAAGTGATGCCTGCATACTCTGCAGATGGTAAAATGACGTCTCAATTCCTTTTCAATCATGTTATTTCCAAGTTCAGTGTACCTTAAGCCATTGCCATAGACCATGGCTCCCATTTTCAAGATTACATGATGGCTGAGCTGACCTCTACATTGGGTTTGTGCCATGATGGCTCAACCCCGTATTACCCTCAGGCCAATGGTCAAGTCTAAGATGTGAAAAAAGTTTTCATAACAATGCTTCAACGTACTATTGGGATGAACAAGTCAAATTGGCATCTCAATCTCTTCTCAGCTCTATGGGTTTACTGAACCTCGACCAAAGACGCAACTGGTTTCACACCATTCCAACTTGTCTACGGTTTGGAAGCAACGTTACCAATTGAATGCGAGATTCCTTCACTCAAGTTAGCTATCAAACTTCTCCCTAAAACATCACCTCAGGAAGAGAACCTCTTATATTTAGAACAACTGGATGAGACTCGTCATCTTGCTGCTTTGGTATTCAAAGCACAAAAGAAGCAAGTCAAGTCCCATTTCGATCGGTCGGTCTCCCCCCGCACGTTCTCTGAAGGTGATTTGGTTTTACTATATGAGCAAGCTAATGACAAGCTAGGGGTAGGCAAGTTCAAGCCCATGTGGCATGGGCCCTACATTGTAAAACGTGTTTTACAAAGAGGGGCCTATAAGCTTATCAATTATGAAGGCAATCCTTTGGACAAGCCCCGCAACGGGCTTTACCTCAAGAGGTACTATGCTTAGGTCATATTGCATGGTTACTTGTGTACATTAGTGTGTCATTCATTTTTATGCAGTGTGGTTTGGTGTGTTAGTTTTCAAACAACTTTCCTTTTTACTATGTTTTTCCCTACTTTGCAGATCTCTGTGACTCCTTACATTAGTTTCGTTGATGGTTCTTGCCGTACTACCTGAAATCTATCCTCCGTGACATGGGATATTTATGACCCTCACGCTGAGTTGATTGACATTCAGGGTATCTGTTTAGGTCACACAACTAATAACATTACTTAATAAATTATAGTCATTGAACTGTTGTCAGAAGCCACTGTTCTTGACATTTGAGAGTTGGTTGTCAACCTAGATTCACAACTTGTCGTCCTTCAACTTGGCGGGCAATATTCCGTCAAAAACCCTCAAATATTTAGAATGTATCTCTGTATTCGTCTACTGGAAAGGAATTTTGATTAAATTACATATCATCATATTCCTAGGCGCATGAATACATTGACAGATGCATTAGCTAATTATGTGTTGGATAGACATTTACGAAACATGTGAAAAGATAAAAAAAATCATTTGTAAACACAGTAAGCAAGAAATAACAACATATATATATATATATATATATATATATATATATATATATAATATATATATATATATATATATATATATATATCTATATATATATAATATATATATATATATATATATATATATATATTATCATATATATAATATATTATATATATTATATCTATATATATATATAATTATATTATTTATTTAATATATGGTGATAAAGTTTGATACATCAAAACCCCAAAAATAATATGTGTGTTCAAAATAACATCGATGGCTTGTAGGGCTCATATATCTGTGGCACATAGGCCTAAAAAAGGGACAATGCTAGACCTAGGAAATAATCAACATGGTGATTGTGGTAGCATGGCACGGCTTGTGCGACAGGAGTCGACAATCGGTGGATCCGATCTGATACTCCCACCGCATGTCTCTGGTACTGGCGAGAAATGTCTCCCACCTGAGCATACTCTGGGATACCATGAGTATACCCCTTAAGGTTCCTCCCAATATCCTCCTCTTTTTTAGTCCCCTCCTGATAAGGAGCGACAATGTCAAACTGGTGGGTGACGTGCCTGGCTATTGGGGACATCCTAGTAGGATGTTTTGGTCCAACATTTGCATTAACAAAAGAAAATGTTATAAACACACACACACAAATATATATATATATATTTATATATTATATATATATATATATTATATATATATATATATATATATTATATATAAAATATATTAAAAATCACAAAATTAAAAAAATTGATTTTTACCTTCGTCATCAAAATCCTCTCCATATGGTAGTGGAATGTCTATACCTCCATGAAAGTCGATGCCACTGTATGGCCTATCCTCCATGACGATCAGATGTTGTCATAGCCATGAAAAGAAGGTGGGCCTGTAAGACATATGCTAGCCCCCAGTGATCATAGGCATCAAACAACTCCAGCGGGCCATCCACGGGTCGCGTGGCATTGAAGGATCTACCTCAGTCAACTGGTACGGGAATAGTAACATACGTTCCAAGAAAAAGGTCACTAGTACAGATCCGAAGCAAAATTTCTTCAGATTCCATGCCTTAGCTTTTGTCAGCTGGCGTTTTATGTTGATCTTCATGGCTTCCACACAATTGAAGATCGTCAGTGCTGTGTAGTTAATGACATATAAAAATTTCGACTTGTTAGTCTAATGCACTGCTTGGGACCTCGCCACTCTATTGATAGTCAATAGTAGCACTCTCAGTGTCAGATCTTGCATGGTGGCAATCTCAATCTTGCAACTCTTAGATTTGAGGGCCTCAGGGCAATGTTTGGCAAGCAACATGGATATGCTTGCCCCAATCGGTCGTGACCCATATAGGTTGACTAGTTCCCCTCTTCGGGACAATTTTGTGATGAAATATATTTCTGAAGTTTCTAACTCCAGCTCCTGGTCACTAATGATGAATATTTCCCATTTTATGTCCCAGAGACTAATTAGGTGTCAAAGCAACTCAAGTTGGGCCTGCATCCCTGGTGTGAGAAAGAACTTGAGGAGCCCACAGTTCCTTAAAGTGTTCAGGCAATTTGGATCATTTAGTGCCTGAGTGTCCACATCTTTGTGCTCTTGTTCTTTCCAGTCTACCATTTTCGATAATTCTTTCCTGTAAAAACCATATATTTAAGTCAATAATCATTTTTGGCCAATAAAATTCAGATTCAAATGGTGGCTTTGAAGGGAAATTGATTTTTTTCTTTATTCACGACGTCAACACACCTGTTTTAAAAATAGTTGCGCTGGCGACACGATAGGCTGTTTTAATCATCCTCATCTGGTGCGATTCCGTGCTCAGAAGTCGTGCCGACCGAGGCTGATTTTTTTTTTTAAAACCTCCCTCAAAAATAAAAAAAATAGATCAAAATAGGAATAAATGGTATGAAAATGGAGCTTAGGTATTTGGCTCTTGCCTGCAACTGGCGGCTCGATGAATGACCTCCCAGATCTCCCACAATCTGCTCCGGAACAATTAGGGAAAAAGTGGGTGAAAAGTATTCCACAACAAGGTAAAATAGTAAATGGTAAAAAATATTTACTTTTCCTTCCTTTTATTCAATTTTTCATGAAATTTTAGGTTTTGTAAATGTTTCGACCTATTTTGCCTCAAGAATTGGATAATGCACTTTACCTCTTTGCGCAACAACAGGTGATGGATGTTCAACGATGATTGCTGAGTCACGTTTCAACTCTTTTCTCAACTCATAAAACTCATATGAAAATATTGCCGAGTGCTTTTCATTTTTGACTTGGTAAAAGAATGAAAAATGGAGGTTTGCTTTCAAGCTCTTTTCCGACCGTTTAAAAACAAAAGGATAGCTGAGCCCTTGTCGTTTTGAACTCGTTAACGGATGCGAAATGTCATGCACCCAATATAACTTTACCCCCTTTTCGCGCTGGGATGCACTATCTATGAAAAGGTACACCTTGACTGAAATGGTCAAGCGGTTCTCTCAAGTATTGTTTTCTACCTTTTCAGGCTCGAGAGACACAAATGTACGAAAAGGGACCATATGGAGTTTTCTTTTCCGTGTCTTTTTCAAACTCTCTAAACATGAAAAATATACCGAGTTACACCTTTGTCCGAATCGTTAAAACATTAAACGACATTGGATTCATCACCATGAAAAACATGAGCTTCTCCTTCCTAGGGCTCCTTAAACTTACAATGCCGGATTTGTCAGAAGGATGAAATTACAGTGCAAGAATATGCTATTCCTTTCAAGCTTGCAATTCAAAAATAATTGGGGTACTTGCCAGAAATGGTGCGGGAAAATTTTGAAATCTAATCAGTTGTTTCAATAGATTACTCTTGAACATGATACTTTCTACTTCATGTCGGGATGGGATATCCTTCTTTGTATCGTTGACCTCCTTGGGTTGGGTCGTTTATTTTTTCCTTCCATCTGATATGTTGTAACATGTATCTTTTTGTTTCATTCATTGTTTCATTTAAAAGATCAATTGAAAAATATTTTGAAAAAAAAGATAAGGAAAGAGGGAGATGTAATAAATTGTATATCATAATCAAAACACAAAAGAAACAAAGTAATATATCAGATTCACAAAGGAAACAAGTATTAAAGGGGTTAAAGCCGAACCCGAAATACTATAAGTTGTGTTTTATAAAGTTCGGCAGGTCCGAAATGATATGTATGATTGGTTCTGTTGATAGCGCCGATTGCGATCGTGGGTCGGACCCAAAACATATATACATTACATTGTAAATTCCGGCGGGTCCGAAATAACACAGAGTGCTTATTATATATGTTTGTGATCCTGCTGATTGCGATCCGCGATAAGGGTCGGACCTAATAGTTGATATGTAATGTGTTTAATAGCTCCGACAGGTACGCAAAGCCTTTATGCATATATGTTGGTTCTTCTGCCGATTGGGATTTGCGATGATGGACCCGAAATATATATTTTTTACTGTAAAGTCCTGGTGAGTCCACTATATCAAAATCCCTTCATATATATTTTATTTATGCAGTTTTATATGCATTTCTATTATAAAGGATTATAATAGAAAAGCCGGACCTGAAGCGTATACATATTATGATTTATAAACCCCGGAGGGTCTGTGATCATTGCATAACACTTTCTATATATGTATATGGCATGCCGATTGTGATTTACAACAGGCTGTATCCGACAGTTGATATATATTATGTTATATAAGTCCGGGGGGTCCGCAAGGTGTATGAAAAGGTGGATTTCAAGCTAAAAGTAGGTTTTCAGGCGGAGCAAAAATGGTAAATGGTTTTTATCGGAGCTCACCCAATCCCACTTATCATTTGACATGTAGCAACTGGGTGGAGAGAGAAAACTGCCCATTTCGGGCGGGTATTCTCTAGGCTTATGTCCCACCAGAAATCTTTATAGGCTGTCTGATACGAAAAGCACAGCTCTATGGTGGGGATATATTGATGGACATGTATGCCTCGATTGTTGTGTGGATCAAATTAAAAGCATGCTTGATGGTATATTTTCATTATAAAAGGTATATAATAGAAAAGAATAGATATAAAGGATTTACGCATAAGTCCAACACTTCCATAGTTATGCGGCCTAAGGGTGTGTAAATTTAAGTTTTACAGTGATATATCGGGCTGATTGTGACTTGCGATGGAAGTCAATGGAGCACTGAATGGGTGGATTTGATAGGTTTATAAAGCAAGATTAACTCTTTTGAGTTCCGTATTAATCAAAGGTTCGCGTTAATTTCGCCGTGTCAAGTGGAAAATTAGGGTTAGAGTCGAAGCTGAAGAAGAAGACAATTGGGTATGTTTCTTTGCATTTTGGCCAATCAAAATGCCCATGTAAGCCCAGGATTACACTAACTAAATGCATTTAATTACGGCTAAAATGAATTAAGCATCATTAGGGAATTTACATAGGAATTCGGCAGCGGATTAACAAAGCAAGCCAACAATTATCGCCCCCTTCTAAATTTAGTTATGTTCCTGTTATTTAATGTTCTTTGAGGTGTCTTTTACCCTCTGTAAAATTCTGTAATAGTTTTTGCTTCATATAGTTAGAGAAGCAGTTAAATAATTTGGGCAGTTTCAGAAATCAATAACTGTTCCACAATGTATAAAAAGAGGAAAATTTACAAAGAAAGGGTTCAAATTTTGGAGGACCCAGAGACTAGGCCGCTGTATTCCTGATATAATTGTTGATTAATGAAAGAATCAAAAGTTTCCATGAATTGTTGGGTATAATTTTGTAACCCTCTCTATTATGTGTCATATTGTGTTTTCTTCTTTCAAGTATAGTAATGAAGCTGTAGGTCTTTATTTTCTTATGTAGATAGAGTTAAAATTCTTTAAAAGAGCGCTCCTATACTTGAAGTTTCCACCTTCCTTTCTAAGTTATAGATAATAGTTTTTGTGAAAGATCAACATATTATCTTTAAATTCTCTAAGAGTCACAGATAGTAGTTTCTGTGGTGAGTAGCATATTGTCTATGATTCAGTTCTCATTTTCATAATTCTTCTAAGTTGCAGATAGTAGTTTCCATGAAAGACCGACATATTATCTTTAACTTCCCCTTCAAGCATTCTTCATTCATAATTTGTATCTAGAAACAAATAGCATTATGAGATGTTCTGGTCATACATATATTAAGAGTAAAAAACCAAGTCTCCAGGTCCTTCATTTGAGAACACAACATATATCTAAGTGACAAATAAGTGACAATAAATAATATTTATTAATGTCTTAAGCACAATTTCTCTACAGCCAAGAAATTGGTTTCTTTAGGTGCATCATTAATTGGTGCCGTTGCCGGGGAGAGAAGACAAGAAGACTTTTCCCTGGGTTTTAATATTTTCCTCTAGTTGTTCAGTGAGGAGGAAATATTTCATTGTTTTGAATCAAAGTAATAACTCTAGCTTCAAGAAGACCCCATACAAGATCAGACACTTCACAACAGAAGGTTCAAGCTCTTTCAGATCCTGAAAGGCTAGTTCCAAGGAGGGTTAGGAAGTCTAAGATCTCAATTACACCAATTCCTATATTGTCTACATCAAGCAACAACTTATCTGAACATTCATCTGATAAAGAGTAATCTTTTTCATCAACTTCATTTCAGGAACCTAGCTGTCAAGACCAATCTTTTGAGTCTATTACTTTTCATTTACCTGCTATAATTATGTTGAAAAGTGTGCAACAAGAAATGCTTGTTGAGAATGCAACAAGATGATGGAGCTTAGTGGAAAGGAGTCGCCTTCACTAAGTGGTCCCGCAGGCTATTTTTGGCGCAAGTCTATTTTTAGACTATGTCTATTTTTAGACATATGGATCATGTCTATGGATTGCAGGTTGCTGTTTTTGGATAATTGATCAAGTTGGGAAAAATAGATGGACTTCTATTTTTAGATCACAGCGGAGTGATTGCTCAGTCTAAATATAGAACAGTCCAAAATATTATTAGGGCTGATAATAATATTTAGACTATAAACTTTGTCTTATTCTCTTGGAGCACTTCAGAATGAGCTACGGATGTGGTACATGCAGATCCCAGAAGGAAATACGTGGTTACTATGGGATGACTAATATTTGCATGCAGGACTTCAGTTAGAACTCAAGTGAGTTGAGTTTAGTGGACTGGAGGTGCAGTTGATGGAGTTGTGTTCAGTTTAGCTTTGTTAAACTGGTTGTATTTAGTCTAAATGGCAAATAGACTAGAGATGAGTTGGGTGAATTAGTTATTAATTAATTCACAAGTTATTAACTCATAATGCAACTATAGAATACATCAGTTAACTCAGTTGCATGTCAGTGCATGTTCAGTTCAACAGGGACAGGTGGTAGAGGATCAGATTGCTATCAGTTGTGACTATAGCTGTGCATGATGATTTGCACAATCAGAGGGATTGAGTATTTCCAATGAGGATTGCGTGGTATATTTGCCCACATTGTAGCTTGTGCTCATGTGATTTAGCCAAGGAAATACGTGTTTGCCTTGGAATCATCATCCGTTTTTGAGCAGGTATTGAGCAGCGGAGGCAGGCAAGCAACGAAGGAGATTTGAGCTAGTGATTGATTCAGATCTGAGATGTATTGTGTGTAACAGAGGTGGAGATACTTGTGAGAAGTATTATGCTGTGTAATGTTACATGACTCAATCATTAATATACAGATAGTTGGGGTTTTTAGCGAGATGCTTTCCCCGGGATACATACTGTGTTAATGTGTGAATGCTCTTGATGTTTTATTGTTGTTGATGCTGCTATATTGATGATCAACGTAGAGGAGCTTATGTATTGTGTATGTTTTCCGCAATAGTACATGATCAGGATAATCTCTGTTGAATATGTGTTAAATTATTCAAAATTTCTACATGGTATCAGAGCTGGTTGATTTGTAGAAGAGATTTCTACAGGATATCAAAGCGAGGATTGATCATCGATCTATTATTCAGGAAGTGACTATGTTTTATTTCTTCAGGCAGAGTCTGTAATCGGGCCAGGTAGCCTCTGGATTCATCCTTCTTTTGGAAGGTGAGATATCTGGTGAATGCCCATACAGTCAATCTCTGTATAAGAAATACTTCATTCTCACGAATTTTAGATCAGAAGCGGTTGAGTTTTGAGCTAGTGGAATGGCACTCAAGGATAAAACTCAGAAACATTGAGTGTGAGAATGGAGACAGTATGCCCCAGTATCGCACGAAGTTCACCCAATGCCAGGATGAGCTGGGAAGTGTGGGGGCAATTGTTGATGATGAGGATGGTGAGTCTAGCACTCCTTGGCCTTCCTAAGAGCTAGCATAGCTACCAGGACTCCGTGAATGGAAGGGAGAAACTACCGAATTGGGAACGACTATGGTCGGATTTGATGCAGGAGGAAATCAAACGACACACCAGAGACAGTTCTTCATCTATGCATGATGAGGAGAACTGTGCCTTAGCGAGTAAGGCAAAGAAGGGGAAGGGTAAGGTTTCTCTTTCCGAATCCAGTTCTGCCAATGATGGGAAGAAGGTTGACAAGTCGAAGGTGAGATGCTTTTGTTGTCATGAGTTGGGCCATTATGCTACTAATTGCCCAAAGAAGAAGTCCAAGAAGGGATCCGAGGAAGGATCTGAAGGTGAGGCACTTGCTTCACAGTTTGAGTTGGATTTCCCACTCTTCGCATGCATGGTTTCATCCATGATGTGAAGTGGTTGGTTTCTTGACAGTGGAGCTTCTTTCCACATGACCGGTGACAAAAGTTTGTTCAGTACTTTGGAGGAGAAAGATCTCCAGATACTCATAGGGATGGGTAATGATAAGAAGTATAGTGTCTCAGGTGTAGGCATGGTTATTTTTCAGAGGGAGCATGGAGCTCACCTTACCTTGACCGATGTCAAGTATGTACCAGGACTGAAGAGAAAATTGGGTTGATCGTGATGCTGGAAGACAGAGGCTATGATGTAGTCTTAAAAGAGCGAAAGGTCTTCCTTAGACACATCATCACTAGACAGGTGAAGCAGATTGGTTCACGGGTCAAGAACCTGTATTCTCTTGAGGTTCAAGATGCATGCAAAGCCTTGAGCAGCAAGGCAACTAATGGGGACTTGGTGGTTGAGAGGGAGGGTATATTAGCTCTCAACATGCAGAGCCAGAAGAATTCTCAGAAAATTGTGGAGGAGCCATGATTAATGCAACAGCTTCAGGAGGTTGTGGAGCAGCCACAACAGGGGAAGCTGAGTGGAGATCGAGTAGAGACATGTACTCATGCAGAGACCTCCAATAGGGGGAAACTTTGAGCCAGGTGGGCTGAGGGATCACATGCATTGATACCTCCAGGTAGGAGGCGGGGCGATATAGAGTGATCGTCCCAAGGAGGAGGGGCAGGATCCTTGAGGTACCCAACCTCTTGGATGAGACCTTGCTACAGGAGCCCCGAT
>APFE030682100.1:47135-86217 GCA_000404065.3 Pinus taeda
TACCAAGGGGTTTAATGAAAGAGCCCTTTTAAAAATAGTTTGGTAGTTTTTTGTGTCTAGTTTTGGTAGTTTTCGACACATGGTTTTTCAACCAATGGTTTTCTAATTCTAGTTAAGGAATTAATGCTGTAATCAAATTTGTGTCAATGGAAATTTGATGAAGATGAAGTTAGAGTTGCATGTTTAAACACCTCACTATTTATCTTGGTTAAGGATTTCCAAGGTAAATCTCTAAATATTATATGTGACTGCCAATGTTTGTTTTTATGTTTTATAAATAATTTGTTTGTGCATTTCTTACAATAATAGTTTACAACTTACATTTGGTAGTAGAGTGCTTATTGGTTTCAGGGTGGATGCCTTCATTCATAAGGGTTTGGTTATCTTAGGTTTGTGATGAACCTAGATGTTTAAGTGGGAGATATGTGGTGGTGATTCTTGTGCAAGGAGAGAATGGTGAGAAATTCAAAAATTGAGATTGTGAAATTTAATGGGAAAATATTTGAGCTATGGAAGCTCAATATGGAAGACTTCTTAGTAGATAAAGAACAATGAACATTATGGATCCTAGTACCACACCTATATATAAGTTGACAAAAGACTGGATAAAGTCAAATAGGAAGATAAATAACACAATCTAGTTGTGTCTTTTAGAGTTAGTGTTACTAATTTTTTTAGAGGAGGTATAGTGAAGGTGTTATGAGATAATTTAGGGGCATTGTATCAATGTAATTCCTTGGTAAACAAAATTTTCCTTTGGAAGAAGTTGTACCTCCAAAGGATGAACGATAGAGACTCAATGATAGAGCATCTAAATGCATTCAATATTGTGGTATGTTAAATTATTGTCTATGGATACTAATATTTTATATGAAGACAAGTGCATCAGTCTATTGTTTTCATTTTTAGACTCATGGGATAGTATAGATGTATCTTTTGTTAGCAATGTGACCACATTAAATTTTTATGATGCGGTTTCATCCTTATTATCAAAAGAAATGAGGAGTAAAACGATGGATAATTAGAGCATGGATGCCTTATTTGTAAGAGGAAATTCCCTAGATAGAAATAAAAATAATTCCTCAAAGGTGATATATGATTCTAGAGGTAGAGCTCAATCTCCAGGAAAATCCTTAAGGAAATGATGGAAATGTGGGAAAGTTAGGTATTACAAAAATGATTGTAGATTAAAAAATGTTGATAAAGAGAAGGGGTCTTATGATGCTTCATCCATAGATGGGAACGCCTCCTCAAAGGAAGGATGGGATGCATACTTGGTTTTTTCATGCACATTGATAGATCATGTTGTATGGATGATCAACTTAGGTGCTTCATTTTATATGACTTCCCACAAGGAATGGTTTTGTGAATATGAAAGGTATTATGGAGGTGATGTTTACCTAAGATATGAATCAATAGATATAATTAAACAATGAGAAAAATTCAAGTTGATACTTGAGGGTCGAAGGATTAGAACAATCTACACATTCCAATGTTGGCTAGAAACCTAATATCTGTAAGCAAGATGAGTGATGCAAAATTAAAAGTTGTGTTTGAAATGGAAAACTATAGGATGGTTTTAGGAGCAATGGTTTTGTTGAGGGGATTTTTTTGTGAAACTCTATACAAGTTGTTTGGAAGAACCATAATTGATAAGTGTAATAGTTTTGTTGCTTGTGAGGGTGGAAATTGTATGAAATGGGAGAGTAGACACTTATTTCTACACACAAATTCATGTTTAGCACTCTATATTAAACATTGTAATCATACACATATATATGCATTAAGCAATGCCTCAAAAAAGAAAAACTATATTCATTACACAATCTATCAATTGAGTGAATATCTCAACCTCACACAAAACTAAGAAGCAACTAACTGGAGGGAATCTCTCAAATCCAACTAGATATAACAACTTCCTAAATACTAGGAACATACTTTTCTCATAGAGATGAGCTCTACATGATTATGACAAATAATCCAAACAATCCACAAATATGATCACACATAAGATAAGTAGAAGTTACATTTTCTAACACTCCCCCTTAATGGGCACTTATCTTAATATTCATCAAGTCTTTTGCATCAAGTGCTCCACTATGAATTTAAGAATCTCCTAATCAACAAATTCTATATCTAGTCCATCTTTTCATTTTCACATCAAAATTTGATCATGTAGACATCACCAAACTATCGATGTCTATATAAAGGAACAATCATCCACCATAATACATGGATAAATGGTTATTGTGTTCATTGATTCATTGAGATATCCTTCATGTACATGGTTCATTCAACTTCTTAGTGAAATTACCATAAATCTAAAAAACTACCTCCTAGAGTCTACAACCAATATGCTCTACTCCAAGTGTACAAGAAATATATTATAGAAGCTATTGCTCTATACTAGACATGGTATCCAAGCCAACAAGGACACATCGAAAAGGGGTATGCATGACTATTTGAGTCTTACACTAATATTCCATTTACACATTAAATAAACATAGGTACATACGTACTCCATCCTATGGATATACTAAGTACAATATCAAATTTTTCAAGAACCAATACATGACACCATAGACTTGCTACAAATAAAACGATGACTCACATTAAATTACCATATGGTAAAGTCTACTTTTATTCATATAACTCATAAAATGTAACTTATTTTTCCATCATTGTTTTAAACTTATTCTGATTCCACAATATAGTCACATAATCCCCTTGGATTAAACTCAAAAAATAGATTTATGCTACATCTAGGAAAACATCTTTATCCTTTTCCTTCCTATTATAATCATAAACATTTTCACTCTCCCTACATGTGTAAAAAAAATTTCCACTAACTTCTAATGTAATTTATGCACCCATTCTTTATTAACATTTGTCTTTATCCTTCCTTGTTCAGTATCACAACATCACCTAGAGTGCACATGAAACTTTGAGTGGGTTGTAAAACCTCCTCCATTATGGAATACCCATACTCAAGCATGATTGAGTGGCCTTTTCAACCTATACACCCAAGCACAAGGATGAAATTTCATAGTTAAGATTAATTTTCCTAATATTCACAAAGAGCAACTATTCTAGCTTTAACCCATTATGACTTCAGTCATTTATCTCTTGTATTAAACATGCCAAGACATCACTTGATGAGCATGAACATACCAAACATGGTACTTGAATAATATCCAAAATAAGTGTCAATGATTCTACACTCACTTAAAGAATTGTTATATTGAAAACATACTTATTGGAAACAAATAATACCATTACTACCTCAGTTTGACTAAGAACTTGTTTTACTCCAAGGCCTAACCCCAAGCCGACCATAAATACTGAACAACTAGTCATCCTATGGACATTTTTCCATCTACCAAGGTACCAAGGCACCTAGCCATCGTGCTTTCTAGTTCTCTAGGAAAATAGTATGGATACAAGATGTATCCATGCCAATGTTACATTCTTATCACTTTCCAAACGAACTTATAGCGAAAAAATCATTAAATAATATTTCATTAAGGAATAACTAGAAGTAGCAAAACAAATAGTTATGTTTCCATCTAGTTACATTACACTTTACCAAGCATACTTAGGAATGATTTTACATCACAACATATTGCTACATAGGACTACAAGTCATCAATAATAGAAAATGGCACATATGACATAGATACCATCTTCTTCCTCTAGGATCATGCTCATGTTTAGTGTATTCATCTATGTCTTTGACCTTTGCATCTTTAACATATGTATTCATTTCTTTTCTCATATCTTTATGCTTCCCCTATTATTTGTTAGACTTGTGAATTCTAGCGAATAAAATTCTATTGTATAGTAAGGCGGTGAAGCTCAATCTCGGTCCTCACTTTCAAGAATTATAAATTACACAAACACAATATCCCCACAAATATTTCCGATAGATCCTTTTAAGAGTATCTTTGAAATCTTATTCCTTCTTGTAATTAAATGCACTAAGCTTTATTATAATCATGTTTCAATGGACAATATGTTCCCATACAATATAAATGGGATACCTAAAAATTATTTGTGTCCTTCATGGGCCCTTTTAACACATTTACTAAAGACATTAAAAGGGTTACCATTGAGAGAACTTGTAGGATAAAAAATACTCATGATGACACTTGAAAAACACATCATCAAACCCATCACTAAGGCTAAGTCATTCACATGCCATGAAGAGACATTAAGACATATACATTCATTAATAACTTATGCCTTTACTATCCTCCACATATATTTCCTTTGAATAGTCTCTTTTTTTGCCATGCTGAAGGGGATTTCCTAGAACTTTATTTGTTTTTGTTTTTTAAATATAGGACAACATCCCACCTAACTCATCCTCATTTTGGACATATTGAAGATAGTGATAACATAAGGGAATACCATGATTATTATTATTATTTTAACTACACGGCCACAATATCATTGATGCATGCTTTTAATGGGATTTCAAACTTATCCCCTGAGGAGCAACTCAATTGGCAATGACCGTGAAAATGAAGTATTATTTGTAAGGATGTTTGAGGTTCAAATCCACCCGATTCACCTATGCCTATGAAAGGGGAATATGTAGGAACCTATATGTTATAATGGTAGTGGTAGGAATCGATTCCATGTCATGCGAGTACGAGACAAACATAGTTGTCAATTCCTCTAGATATGAAAAATGGTGTTTCAACCTATTTTCGGTTTCTTATGAGATAATAAAAAACTTCACAATGGAAATATGTTTTCATCAATCCATAAAATTTGAATAATGCATTCCCTAAGCCCTTAATAGGGTCTAATCCCATGATGACCACAATTGTCTCATCAACAAAGAACACTTTGGAAATAGGGTTGTCAAGGTGGTATTTGTTTGGCCCTTTGAATGCTACTATTTTTATTTCACTGCACACAACCAAATTTTGAGATCTTCCTTTGTTCTCCACAAGATTCTTAGCTAATCTCAACACCATATCACCTATAAATTATCCTCACGGATATATCATCAATTTTTTATGGTATACCAAAGTCATAATAGCTTTATCAAGGTACATGCCTTATCATTTCAACTCAATTAGCTATGCATAATAGGAGATGGGTGATCTTGGACTTGGGAAACTCCCATTCTTTGATAGCCTTGCTAGTTGTTTCTTTGCCTAGCTTAGGGGATCAATCACCATCATGTCCAATAATAGTCAACCTTTGAACCACACCCAACAATTTTCAATTACAAGCAACCAAAGGTAACATATCCCCTTGACCAACAGATCACCACAAATTCCAACAACTACACATTCTTCTCTCATCCCATTGTCATCCTCTTCCTCTATTAAGTGCTTCCTCTCAATATGGATCCCATAAAATTATTAATCCCTATATAAGCCTCATATTAACCATAAAATTCCTTATTAATCCCTATATATTGATCTATTGAAATTCTATTGTTATATTGTTATGTCAATTGGAACCTTTTGTTGTACCATTTTATTATAATTGTAACCTTTATCTCCTCTATATATACTAACGATAACAAGTCTTAGGATCATAATATCCTATATTTTACACTATATTATTGTAAGAGGAGGTTTACCCCTCCAAATGGACTATAATTATTGGTTTCTTATCATTTTTAAGGCATAATGTTCTTAACATTTGATATTTGAGCTTTGATGCTAGGGTTTTGCTGCTTCAAATAAGTCATCTAAATTTTTTTGTTATAAATTATATTTGGGGATGTTTCAAATGATGATTTTTTGAGAAAATAGAGGACATCTCAAGGAATGTTTGGTAAACAATTTATATTTTTATTTTCTATACTTTCATAGATATACCCTATGGAAATTAAGGTTTGTGAATGGTCCTAAAATCATATCCAAATGAGTGATATTGGAATTTTTGCTATAATTATTTTTTTGGGAAGATTTAGACCACAAAATTTTGTTATATCGATAAAATATCTCAAGATATCCTTGGTAAAAAAAATTGTATTTTGGTTCATTATAATGGTGGATCTATACTCTATTGAAGTTAGGGTTTGTGAATGGTCCTAAACTCAATTTCAAATGAGTGATCATGGAATTTTTGTTATAATTTTTTTCTATGGGGCATTTCATGCTGTGAAATTTTCAAAGGTATTTGGAAATGAAATTTATAATCATATTTGAAGAATTGGACATGTGGCATATTATACAAGTTCTCTCTTGGGAAGAGGCCAAAAATCAACAATTTTGGGAAATTTCCCAAAACTTTCACTTGGAACATCAAATTTTGGTAAAGTCTATGGAATTATAGAGAAGACATATAAAATTATTGTAAGAAAAAACTTCATATTCAAAAGAGCTCAAAATTTAGAGATATATTAGAGAAAAGGTCAACCATCCAGATAGTCTAGAAAATGGGGTTTTGAAATGTATGTGACTTACACTTGGAATATTTTTTTCTTAGAAGGTCAATTTTTGGTGATTCAAGATTTATGATAATGAGGAAAAATAGGAGAATTATTATTTATTCACATGGCTCATATGTGTGCCTACAAAAGTCACTACACCACTTAAGCCTCTAGGAATCTCATCCATGACTCATGAAGAAATAGAATATGTCCAATACTAGGTATCCAAGTTGGAAGGTTAGCTGTCACATCTGGAACAAAAGTTGAAGGGAAACAAAGAAGAAATGAAAAATGTCAAGGAAGAAATACTAAAGTCCATGACTGAAAATAAGGGAGAAATACAAAAATTCATGAATTCCATGGAAAAGCTTCTCTTGGAGAGGCTTCCTAAATGGGATATTGAGATCTAAGTAAATTATGAAAATAAGGAGAATAACTATGTTGGAAATTAATGACATATTAGGAGTAGTTATTACAATTGGACAACAATTGGTGAATCAAATAACCATGATCATGATTTTTCACTTTAAGATCCACATCATCAATGATTCAAGTTAGCACCAAGGATCTACTACATTCCAAAGATTGATATGCGGAAGTTCGATGATAACAAACCTAGAACATAGATATTCCAAATGGAGTGATCATTTTATCTATGCTAAGTGACAACCTTTTAGAAGGTAAATATGATATCCATGTATTTAGAACAAGATCAATTTGTATGGTAGCTTTGTGAAGAGGAAAGGGATTCTATCATAGCTTGGCAATTTTTTATGGAGGAATTGATAACACGTTATGGGGATATTAAGAGAAATGCATTCTTTAGCCAATTGGTAAATCTTAAAAAAAAAGGTCCAAATATAGAACACATGCAATAATACCAAAAGTTGAGTATCAGGGAAGAGAACATTTCACACAATAATTTTTTGTACCTCTTTATGGAAACTTTAAAGAAAATCATATAACATGAGGTGCATATTTTTGAACCTAAATACCTAGAACATGATTTCAATCTAGCAAGGAAAATTGAAAGTAAAAATATGGAAACTAGAAAAATTGGTCATTAATAACTATAGAGAACAACATGCACCCCCTCATGAACTGACAAGGGACGAAATAAGAGAAAAGGAACTACATTTTAACTGTAATAGAAAGTATAATAAGGATCATAAATGCAATAAGAAGAAAATATTCTACATATGCTGTGAAGATGAAGAATATCGAGATTTGAAATTATCACAATATCTAGAGTTAGAACAAAATATTCCAACAATGTCTTGTCATGCATTGGTTGGCATCAAGACTCCACAAATCATTGTTTAGCCAATTTAATCTTCTTAAATTGTCATCATAAATTATCGACCAGGACAGGTATACTGATGAAGCACAAGTGCACTATATGTGTTAGAAGTTATTTTATGTCGTTAAGATATCTATGTTATTGTTAAGGTCTAATCTTAGAATTAATATGGAGATGGTATTATTGATTAGTTTAGAGTATTGTTCTTAAAGTCGTTAGCTGGTTATCCTAAAAATTAATCTCTATTGAATCATTTTTGTGGATGGTTTGAGAGTGATCCTAAACTCTACTCTTGTTAGAGTGTTTTTGATTTTATCTTGAATTTTATGCTGCAACCAAGTCTAGATTACTATGTGCAAGAGAGATTTATTCTATCAAATTGAAAATGAATTATGTATGAATTTAACTGCCAAGAAAAATACTGTCGCTCTTTAACTCAGTCGACCTCATCCAAACAAGAAATAAAATCGATAAATTAAAAAGCAACTAAGCTATGAAATGAGACAGTTGAACTACACTAGGTAGAAAGCAAAGGAAATGATCAACTGTATCGGATAAAAGGCAAATGAAATAATAGAATTAAGCTAGGTAGACAGCAAAGGAATTTTCTTAAGCAGACAATAGTTTAATTGTGAATTCCATTATACTACATTTCAAAACATAAAATAGAGCATCTACAATTTAAATTTTAAAAAAATTAAAGAAATCTATGTGCAATTGGTCAAAGACCTGTAGTGGACATAGGGGCCCTCCATGAAATAGTCGACAATCTTCAATCAACGCAGCATGGAAAATATTAACCAAGTCTATTACTCATAAACAAGCTTAACAAGATGTTCTCAGAACTTACATATATTGGCGCGCATCCAAAACACAGAGTAGCCATTGCTTTTATAATATTTCTTTGAATAACAGTACGAGAGTTTTAAGCCTACATATCTTTATTTGAACCATATTAAACAAAACGATATCGCTAAATAATCAATTTTCTATTCGGAAAAGAAAATCAATAAGATTTTGTGAAAACTCAGACTCTGTCCAGGCAATAATATTACAGTTGAGTTTAAGGTTGATTGTGTTATAGTGCGATCTTCTTGAAGGATTGGCTGGAGAGAATAGGAAAGGATCCATGAGGGGATCATTCCTCATCTATCCACATCTTCTTTTGCTTAGCTGGTGTGCTCGAACCCTGTCAACAATGGAGGTAGCTGTGGAAATATAGATTAGCTGTAGAAACAGGCCAATTCTATTACTGAATGCACAATTTAACAAAACAATAAGGTATATAGACAAATATGAAAAAGAGGACATGTAAGTGCTTACCTTAACAAAAACTTGTGTCTATTGTATTTATTTAGGTGATAGTTATAGGAAAAAGGAAAAAGTATAGGAAAAAAATGGTGTCAAGGTAAGGAAGTCCTTGGACTCTACACTCCCCCACGTTGGAGGTTTTGTATGTCCTCATACAATTCATCATTGTCATCTTCTTGTGCCCTTTGATTATCACATTTAGGATTCACTTTCTTCTTCTTTTTGGCAACCACGGGCATTCTTGGTTTCTTCATGAGAATCTTCTATTTTAGGTTGATGATTTGTCTTTGCATTGCCCTATTTTCCTTCTTCAACTTCTTGTTCTTTTTGTACCATAAACTCAAATGAAGAATAAGGTTGTCATCCTTTTCAATTTGAATCCCATTCTGTGCTTTCAATGTTTGATTTTCATTTTTGATATATTTGTTCAATGTCTCCAGCTCAAAGATATCTTGCTTTAAAACATTAGAGGCTGAAGGTTCTTGTGGTTCATTGAACTGATTGCTTCCTTCTCCTGGACTTTGGATTGATTCATTAGTTGCTGCTTCTTTCCTTCCTAATGACTCTATGTAGTCATAAATCTCTTGTTGAACAGGATCAACACCTAGACTATGCACTAGACTTCTTGGAGGTGAACTGCAAGGTGGTGATGACACCCTTGGTGACAGTTTTGGTGATCCTTCTGGAGGACCTTCCATGTCTTCAGTCAGCTCCCTCTCCTCAAGATCGATATACTCTGTAGCTCCTGAAACTACTTGTTGCATGTATTGAATCTGTTACTTCTCCTCAGTCCCGAGGTCTGTAATCCCTGTGATTTCCTCTTTTTAGCTTTTGGCTTCTTTTCCCAAGGAAGGATCTTGTTTTGTGGTAAATCCTTTGTTATTTTGCTAGCTTTCTTTCTTCTAAGATTTCCCTTTTTCATTTTCTGCAAAATATCCACTATGGGTAGTTCGTCCTCTGATATTTCCTATTGAGACTAGGGTTCTTGTTCTTTTATTGTTTACATTGTTCTCTTCCTTCCCCTGAGGGTTTTACTACTACTAGGCTATTCAGGAGCTATTTCTTCAAAATGGTTCCTTACTAGAAAGTTTTCCCAGTTATCCCCTATACTCTAAAGGTGAAACTCAACCAAGATCTTTATGAATCCATGATGATACATGGTATTTTCTATGAATTAAATTTTCTTTTGAACATTCATGGACATTTTATTAAGACTATTCAAGAGGAAATAAGGAAGATTTATTTGGTTCTCGTCAAGAAAATTCATCATTATTCTAATGTGGTAGAAATACATGCATCCAAACTAACCCTCACAAGTAATAAATTTTTGAAGTACAAGGAGCAAGTTCCTCCATTTATTCTTAAGAGCTATACTAGGAATACCTTTATGTAAGACAGTGGTGTCCATGTTTGGATTTTTTAGGAAGACTTTTCAATCTTCTCCATTGCTTCCCCTGTTTTTGAACCATTTTTCTCCATTTTCGGGCAATTCAGTAGCTTATGCGATAAGGGATTCCGTTATGGTGAACTTGATGTCTCCTATTTCAGCCTTCGTTCCATAAAACGAAAGTGCAAAAGTCTTCATCACCTCTTTGTGGAAACTATCGAATTTCTCTACGAATTGTAGCCACTGTACTTTCTGCAACAGCTCCTTGGCTTGAGGATATTCTTCTAAACAATTCTTCCCTGCTGGCTCGGTTTGGAATATAACACCCATTATGGAAGATGCTTCATCTCAAGTACTGCTCACTTGACTGGAAAAATGGTGTTGGTAGGGTTTTGGTCAGTGGCGGAGAGACAAAGAGGTTACGTGGATTCGGGGAAATGGAATAATAGGTGAATATAATGAAAGGCCATGGGAATAAAATGATCGTTGGAGCGCATTCAAAGTAATGGTTTGGTGACTGATTCAAAATGGGGACAAGACAAGATTTTAAGTGGTGGATTATGATGATTTTGACAAGCGACCATCACCCTTAATTTGCAATGATTTCATTTTATTTTGGCAGTGCTATGTCCTCTTAGTTCATATATACAATATATTAATCCTTATTGTAAAATTAAAGTATCACATACCTTTGATTAACTTTCAAACCTTAATAGTCCTTTGATATCTTCTGTAGGTACTTTGCATTGTCAATTATTCTCCAATTCGAATCACCAAGTGATCCTATCAAGTTGGCTACAAAATTTTTATCAGAGTTGCAAAAAGTTGCTCATTCTGTAGCTGAGAAAAAAAACTTTTAGGAAAGGAAAAAAAAATGAATTGGAAGGAAAATTTAAAGTGCCAATAGGAGTTGGTTCTTCACTTCAAATTCTCTACATAAGCATGCCAACATGTTGGTTTTCATGTTTATACTTTTTTTTTTTGATATATATATATATATATATATATATATATATTATATATATATATATATATATATATTTCTTTTTTCTTTTTATTTTTTATTTTATTTTTTATATAGAAAAGTAAAATTTCTAAGGTGGAAAAGAAGAAGAACTCTTCTCAACCATCTTCAATTCTGAATTATCTTGGAAAATTTTGACAAATTCTTCTTTTGTCAATGGCTTTTGGTAAAGTCTAAGTTGATGTCCATTCACTAAAAGAGGAATTTTCTCTTCATCAATAGTCCTGATTCTAACTGCACCATTGTCAAAAAAAAATTCAACTTCATAAGGTCCAAGCCAATGGGTTTCGAATTTTCCTTGGAAATTATTGAGCTTTGAATCAAAGAGTAATGCCCAATATCCTGATGAAATTTTCTTTCTTTAATGTAATTATCACGCCATCTCGATCTCTGTTGTTGAACTAGGCTGGTCTTTTGGAGGGCTTCTTGTCTTATTTCATCAAGCTCATTAAGTTGTCTCATCCTTTGCTTTTGTGCTTCTGGTAAGTCAAGATGTAGCTAGACTGTTGTTTTATAAGTTTGGATCTGGAACTCTATTGGAAGTAAGACCTGCTTCCCATAAACAAGTTCATAGGGAGTATGTCCCATTGTACTTCTCCATGTGGTTCTATAAGCCCACAAAGCTTCTAGAAGGCTTTCTAACCAATCCTTCCTGTGTAAGTGTACAATCTTGGTAAGGATTACTTCAATCACCTTATTTGTGGACTTAAATTGTCCATTGGATTGTGGATGGTATGGAGTGGACTTTCGATGTTTGATTTTGTACTGCTCCACAAGTTTTTGCATTAATCTGGATGTAAACTGTGTTCCTTGATATGTTACAATTTCTCTTGGAACACCAAAATGAGTGAAAATATCCTAAAAAAGAAATGAAACTGCAACATTTTCAGTAACAAAAGGAAGTGCTTTAACTTCTACCCATTTAGTGACATAACTAGTATATACCAGAATATACCTTTTTTTCTTTGAAGGTGGGCTGATTGGACCAACAAAGTCTAGTGCCCATTTTTCAAATGGTTCAATGAGTACCTGTGGCTGTAATGACATTTCATGTGAAAGAGTGGGTTTTCCCATTCTTTGACAATTGTCACATCTATTAACATATTCCTTGGTATCCATGAAATTGGAAGGCCAATAATGTCCTAAAAGTAAGACTATATAAGCAGTTCTTTTCTTAGAAAAATGTCCTCCACATGGTTCATCATGGCAAGATTTAAGTATTTCTAGTATTTCATCCTCTCGAACACATCTTTTGATAATGAGATCTGGTCCTGTTTTGTATAACTCTCCGTTTATCCATGAATAAGACATGTTATTCTGAACTATTCTCCTCTTTTCTCTAGGAGACAAATGAAATGACATTTTCCCTGTAGATAAATAATTAACAATATCTTCATACCAAGGTGATTTAGTAGATACTACAAAAATGTATTCATTGGGCAATTTATCTTCTATAGGTTGATCATTATTATCATTTTGAATTCTAGATAAAAAGTCAGCAATTGTGTTCTATTTTTCGGGCCTATCTAGAATGGTGATGTTGAATTCTTGTAACAATAAGAGCCATTTGGTTATTATTACATTAGTGATTGGTTTATTCATTAGGTATCTAATGGAATAATGGTTTGTGTGAATGAAAGTTTCATAGCCAGTTATATAATGTCTGAATTTGTTAATGGCATGAACTACAACTAAAAACTCCTTCTCAGTTACAGTATAATTTAACTCTGTGGGAGTTAAATTTTTACTGGTATAATAGATTGCATAAGGAGTAAGGTCTTTTTTCCCTAACATAGCTTGCAAGGTTGTATCTGAAGCATCAGTTGATATATGGAAAGGAAATTTCCAATTAGGTCCTTTTAGGATAGGTGCTTCAGAAATTTCCTTTTTCAAAGTTTCAAAGGAAACTTGACAATCATAATCCCAATTGGATTCGCAGTCCTTGGTAAGCAGTTTAAAGAGTGCAGATGCAATTTTTGTGAAGTTTTCTATAAATCTTCTATAATATCTAGTAAAACCAAGAAAACTCCTCACATCTCGTTGACAATTTGGCACTGATAATTTAGAAATGACCTCAACTTTAGATGAGTCCACCTTAATTCCATCTCCTAAAATATGTTGACCTAAAGCAATTCCATCATTAAACATCATGAAACATTTCTCATGACTTAACGATAGATTTGTTTCTTTACATCTTATTAGAACTTTTTCTAAATTTTCAAGTGCTTCATTAAAAGAATTGCCACAAACTATGAAATCATCCATGTACACTTCCACACAATCATGAATAAGATCAGAGAAAATTTTGAGGACTGCTCTTTCGAATGTTGCCAGAGCATTGTATAATCCAAAGGGAAGTACTCGGTAAGCATAATTTCCCCATGGACAGGTGAATGTGGTTTTATTTTGATCTTCAGGTGCTACTTGAATCTGGTTATATCGACTAAAACCGTCCAAAAATGAAAAATATTTTTTCCCTGCTCATGTGTCTAAGACTTGATCTATGAAATGTAGTGGAAAGTGGTCTTTTAATGTTGCTTTATTCAATTCCATGTAACCAATGCATAGTCTCCATTTTCCATATTTCTTTGGAACAATTACTAGGGGTGAAACCCACCAACTGTCTGATATTGGATAAATGAAATTTACATTTAGCAGTTTTTGCAATTCCTCAACAATTTCTTTTAGATTTGGGTTCATTCTTTGTTGTGGTTGTCTAACTGGTCTTGCACTTTGTTCAATGTAGATATGATGTATGCAAGTTTTAGGATCAGTTCCCCTCATATCAGTATACCCATGCAAAAGTAGAAGAATATTTCTGTAAGACTTCTATCAATCGATTCTTTTGTAATCCTTCCAAGTTTTCATTAATATTCAAAGTTTTTCCTGGAAATATTTCTATTACATAATTCCCAATTTTTTCCATGGAGAGCAATGATACTTGTCTAGATGAGAGATATTGATTTCGACTACAGCCATAATTTGAGGAAGATTCATTATTTTCCAATATATTTAAAAAATTTTCTTTCTCTCTTATTTGTCCAATAGTGAAAACATGTTGTATGTCATATTCATCATCTATCCATTCTTCATTCTTTTTTTCTATTGTTTTTCTTGCAGGAGGGTATAATGTAAATTTCTTTGTAGAATTTCCATCTGAGATAAACATGTCACCCGATCTACAACCAATGAAAGCATCAACTGTAGCTAACCAAGGTCTTCCTAGGATTAATGGGTGTCCTCCTAAATTATTCTAGGGTGTTAATACCATGAAATCAACATGATATTTCCAACAATCTAAGGATACACAAACATCTTCCAACACACCATTAGGTTTAATCACAAACTTATATGCTAATTGTAATAGTGTTGGTGTACATTGAAGGTTAGGAAGCCTAAGTGAATCCATAACTTGTTTACTCATTATGTTTATGGTTGCTCCTAGATCAATCAGTGTGTTTGGTATTTCAGTTCCATTGATGTGAATTTTTACAATGGGGCTTCCTAGATCTAGATATATTTGAATTGTCATTTTTCCCATCATGATGTCTGCAATTTTCTTGACTAATTGAATTATTTTTATGTCTTTTCATTTTATTCCTGATCTTTGAGTACTTTATCCCTTAATTTTTTTTGCAAAAAATGGTATTTCTTTGATGGCTTGTAACAAAGGAATTTTGATACAAACATTTCTTAATTCATCCAACATATTATAATCAGGCAATGTGATTTTTTTTTCTACTCCTTCATCAATTTTCAACTATTCAGGGAAAGGTAGTCTAATTGATACCTAGGGTTGTTCTATGATAGGAGTATTTATTGGGAGATTTTCTATTTGATTATTCTCTTTTTGAGGGAGAGAGGTCTCTACTTCTTCATATTGATTTTTATGTTTTTGAGGATTTGGTCTTGCTTCTTGAATAACAATAGGGGGTTTTATTTGTAACACTCTTCCAGACCTTAATTGGACATTATTTAGATCTAGTGGAGTTATTACATAAGTTAGGATTTTTCCCTTCCATGTTGTACACAGGTTGTTGTGGTATTTTATTATTAGGATTCGGAAGTGGTCAAGCGGGTAGTTGATTGGGTTTTTGTGTAAATGGTAGGGAGAGTTGTGGATTTTGATTCTGAACTTGTATTTGAGGTAGTTGATTAGCTTGGGGAATTTGATTGGATTGGGGTAGAAATTGTGGTGGAAGATAGGATGGTGAATACTTTTGATAATGAGCATAAACCCCATAAGGAATTTTCCATCCTTGATTCTAAGATTGTGATTGTGGATGAGCCCAAGGTTACCAAGATGGATTCCAATTATTTTGTGAAGACTGAGTAAATTGTTGTGGTTTGAAGCCTTGTGGTTGATTTGGTTGGGATTTTTTCCATGGTCTCTTGGTTATAAAGTAAAAAGGGTCTACTTGTTCTAGTATTCTTCATCATTAAATACAGCCTTGAGACTTGGTAAAAAAGGACACTCAGTATCATGATTATCTGCACATACGACACAAGTTTCTATAGCTTTTGAATCCAAGGGACACTCCCTTAAGGCATGCTTCTTTCAACATCTACGACAAAAAATAGATAATGCAACATTTTCAGATTTTTGCTTATTCTATATTTTAAGGGTGTCTATATGTTCACTTAGACTCCCTAAAATATCTGTCTCGAAGGTATCAAGAAAGATTCCTAATTCTTCCTTGCTAATTGTCCCAGTTGTAGATTTATTAATTCTTGATAAGGGAGGGTCTCTAGGACTCTTTCCAACCCGTGCTTTACCCCTTGAGATATGTACACATACATCACAAATATCTGCAAATGGTAATTGAGAAATATCCCCTTTCCTTGTTAAGTTAAGGAGATTGATCCATTCATCTTTGATAGGCTTGAGCAGGAGGGCTTTCAATGTTTCCTCATCCAAAATATCCATTTTTTCTCTTTTAATATCGTAGACAAATCTCTCTACTAAGTCTTCAAGATTTTCATCTTCCTTTTGTGTCATTTTGAAGACTTCATATTTAAGGTTATTAGGCATACAATAATCTCTATATTTTCCTAAGAAATCCTCTTTCATTTTTGCCCATGCTCTTATAGAATTCACTCCTAAACTCATGAACCATTTTAAGGCTGGATCCTTTAAGGTAGCAGGGAAAAATTTTAGTTTTTGATCATCATGCATATAGTCATATGATCGACATAATACTTCAAATTCGAAGAGAAATGTCATGAGGTCTTCATTTCTTTTTCTGTGGAAATTAGGAAGAGTTGAAGGTGATATATTTTTGATTGTGAGGGTTTTATCTTCGTTAAAAATAGGAAATCCAAAAGGATCTTGATTTCCTCTACCTCTACCCCCTTCTCTATTTCCATCTCCACTTCCTCCTCCAATCCTATTTTCCTCACCATTGACATTGCGTACCTCTCCTTCCCCTTCTCCAACCATGATAGATTCCTCAGAACTAATGTAAGGTTCTTCTAATTCTTCTGGCTCCTCTCTTAATGTGTGGTAAAAGTAAGTTTCATGTTCTGTTTATTCAATAGGAACTTCTAATTCTTCTCCTAAATTTTTTTCACTAGTGGAGGATAGGAAAACTACTCCTGTAGTTGGGGATGTAGGGTTTTCTTCAATTACAACTTCAGTGGATGAAGTAGGTGAAGTTCTGTATTGGATATCTGATCTTGAGACTTTAGGAAGTCTTTGTCAACCTACAAATGGAATTCGAGTTTGAGAAGGTGGAGTGGAACTTCGAAGTCGTGGTGAAGTGAGTGGATTTGTGGGAATCAAGCTTCTTCCTCGTCCTACAAATCTACATCTAGAGTCTCTATCCATATGCATATCATGTTTTTAATTAATAATTTTCCTTTTCTTTTTTTTTAACTTCTATTTGTACTTCCCCGGCAATGACGCCAAAATGTTTAGCCAATTTAATGTTCTTAAATTTTCATCATAAATTATTGACCAGGGCAGGTATACTGATGAAGCACAAGTGCACTATATGTGCCATAAGTTATTTTATGTTGTTAAGATATCTATGTTATTGTTAAGGTCTAATATTAGAATTATTATGGAGATGGTATTACTGATTAATTTAGAGTATTATTCTTAAATTTGTTAACTGGTTATCCTAAAAATTAATCTCTATTGAATTAGTTTTGTGGGTGGTTTGAGAGTGGTCCTAAACTCTACTCTTGTTAGTCTGTTTTTGATTTTATCTTGAATTTTATGCTACAGCCAAGTCTAGATTACTATGTGCAAGAGAGATGTATTCTATCAAATTGAAAATGAATGATGTCTGAATTTAATTGCCAAGAAAAAGACTGTCACTCTTTAACTCATTCAACCGCATCCAAACGAGAAATAAAACTGATAAATGGAAAAGCAACTAAGCTATGAAATGAGAGAGTTGAACTACACTAGGTAGAAAGCAAAGGAAATGATCAACTGTACTAGATAAAAATAATATGAAATAAATTAATTATGCTAGGTAGAAAGCAAAGGAAATTGATTATGCAGACAATAGTTTAACTGCGAATTCCATTATACTGCATTTCAAAACATAAAACAAAGCATCTACACTTTAACTTTTAAAAAAATTAAAGAAATCTATGTGAAATTGGTCAAATAACTGTACTGGACGTAGGGGCCATCCACAAAACAATCAACAATATTCAATCAACACAGCATGGAAAATATGAACCAAGTTTATTACTCATAAACAAGCTTAACAAGATGTTCTCAGAATTTACATATATCAGCGCACACCCAAAACAAAGAGCATCCATTTCTTTTATAATATTTCTCTGAATAATAGTACGAAAGTTTTAAGCCTACATATCTTTATTTCGATCCTGTTAAACCAAACTATATTGCTAAATAATCGATTTTTGGAAAAGCAAATTGATAAGATTTCGTGAAAACTCGGACTCTGTCCTAGCAATAATCTTGCAATTGACTTTGAGGTTGACTGTGTTATAGTGCGATCTTCTTGACAGATTGGCTCAAGATAATAGGAAAGAATCCATGAGGGGATCATTCCTCAACCATCCATATCTTCTTTTTCTTAGGTGGTGCCTCGAACCCTATCAAAATGGAGGTAGCTGCGGAAATACGAATTAGCTGCAGAAACAGGCCAATTCTGTAGTTGAATGCACACTTTAACAAAACAATAAGGTATATAGATAAATATGAAAAAGAGGACATGTACGTGCTTACCTTAACAAAACCTTGTGTCTATTGTATTTATTTAGGTGATAGGTATAAGAAAAAGGAAGAAGTATAGGCAAAAAGGGTGTCAAGGCAAGGCAGTCCTTGGAGTCTACAATCATCATGACAAAAGGATATATCAAAAAAAAAAATATAACAATATTCATTGATTCAGGTAGTACCCATAACTTCATCAATTACAAATTAGAAATTTTTCTTAGATATTTTGTATATCCAACACCAACATTTCAAGTAATGATTACAAATGGAGGTACCATAAATTATTTAAGGAAGTGACATAGTATTAATATTAATAGAGGGGAGTATTTATTAGATAGTTCCATGATTGAAATGAAAATGGGTGGCACTAATGTTGTATTAGGGGTCCAATCATTACAATCATTGAGAACAATGGCCCTTAATTTTCAATATCTTGTAATGATATTTTCCTCAGAAGGAAAGGAACTTGATCTTAGAGGTCCCCAAGGAAAACTATATAAATAAATAAGCCCTAATATCCTAAAAAACTTGCTAAAAACGGGACACCATCATGTAATTGCACAATTGTTTTCATTAGATGTTCAAACATATATATGATCTACTTCAATGGATCTCCAAAAAGTTATCAACAATAAAGGTACTTGGAGAGATTCCTAAGGGTATTCCACTTGCTCGAGATCATGACCATGATATTTACCTAACATAGTTCTTAGAGGTTGACATCATTCAACGTAACTATAGTGATTTTTCTCCACTAGTGGTGATGGTTATGAAATATGATGGTTCATGGTGTATGTTTCCATATTATAGACAACAAAACAAAATGAAAATCAAAGATAAGTTTCCTATTCTTTTCATTGATGAATGATTATACGAATAACAAGTAATTTTCTTACTAAGTTGGATCCCCATTTTGGAAATCATCAAATCAAAATGAGGCAAGAAGAAATTCCCAAGACAACCTTTGGAACACATGAATATGATTATGATATTTTGGTTATTCCATTTGGACTTACTAATGCACCTTCAATATTTCAGAGCTTCCTTAATTCTATTTTAAAACCATTTCTTAGGAAACTTCTTAGTATTTTTTGATGACATGCTAGTCCAAAATAAATTTTGGGAAGAGAATGTACAACATGTTGACAAGATCTTAACATTATTGGAAGAGAAAAAACTATATGCAAATAATTCCAAGTGTTCCTTTGGGGTTCAAGAAGTGGAATATTTGGGTTACATTGTATCCTCATGAAGGTGTCAAAGTGGACCCTAACACAAACAATTTTATGAGGGAGTGGCCGCCTAAGACCTTGAAGAAACTCAAATTATTCCTAGTTTTGATAGGATATTACAACAAGTTTGTCAATAATTATGGTCAATAGTCGCACCTCTAAGAAAATTATTAAATAAGGGATAATTTTCTAAACAATGAAATCTTTTGAAAACTTTAAAGAGGTTGTCTGTAAAACTCCCATCGTAGCCACACCCAACTTCAGAAAAACCTTCATTATGGAGTGTGATAACTCAATCCATGGAACTGACATCATTTTGATGCAATAAGGAATGCCCCTTTCCCTTGAAAGTAGTGAACTTAAAGGAAGAAACTAATTCAGACCCTTAAACTAAAAATAAATGTTGGCCATAATACATGAAGTTAAGAAATTCCATCCATAAGTAATAGGAAGACACTTCAAGCTTAGAGGTTGGCATCATTAAATGGTTGTGAGAATCAACATGAAGGTATCTCTTAATGCGTTTCATTTTTTATAAAATTGTTAGGTGAGGTTAATATCAAGTTGATGAGAGATAAGAACATCAATAAAAGGAAGAAAGTTTACTTTTGGAATTCCATATTCCATTTGTAAATGCCTTATTCCCATAACTCTTAGACTCCAAATATACATGGGAACACCTAAAATTCATGAAAATGACATCCCTCTTATACCTATAGTAAGCATTATAAGAGCCCACACTGATTCCCTTCCTAATTTCCTAGTTGATAAATATTAATTATTCATTGGTAAAACTCCCTCATTTATCAATGACTCTTCTAAATTCATTCTTAAGATTCATAATCCTTAGAGTAGGCATTATGGTACATGTTGGGTGTGGAGCCTGATTATCTTCTGTATTCAAAGGTATCGTCGCACTGGACCCCAGTTCGTAATGGGGCGGCAACACCGCCCATAAAATATTCGTTGCAGGGGGGGTCCATGGGGGGGTGGTTGCGACCTTTTGGGAGCCCCCCCTAGCGGGGGGATCGGGTGCAACACCCCTGAAGCTAAGAATAGATGTAAAATTTCCTTGTAAAATGTTGTAATTTCGTAGTAAATCTGGGTTGGTCATTAGGCGAAGATCTAACAATAGAAGTTATGATTAATTTAGGGTTTTTTCCCTAGAAGGAAACCCCTCGCTATATATGAGGGAATTGTATTGCGTTTATGCATATCTGTATTCTGAATGAGGAAGAGAGAGGAGATTGAGAGCGAAGAGGGAATTACAACGGATCTACTGTAGGTTGTATCTCTTCAGTTTGCTGGATAATATAAAAGGAAGGCTTGGATGTTTATCCGTGGATGTAGCCCAAACTAGGTGAAACACGTATATATGTGTCTCTCTTGTTTTATGTGTTTTCTGTGTTTATATTTCTGCAATATTTTATGTGTTCCATTACTCTATAATATATAATTTTCTAACAACTGGTATCAGAGCCGAAGGTCTTTTTGGTTGATAAAATTGTAGGAGAGAAGGGTTCCTGGTTCGAGTGAGAGCAATGGCGGAAGATGGTAGGTTCAGGTTCGAAAAATTTAATGGCCAAAACTACTAGTTGTGGAAGATGCAGATGGAAGATTATTTGTACCAGAGAGATCTGTACCAATCATTGAGCGGAAAGACAAAGAAGTCGACAAGTATGACAGACACAAAATGGGATATTCTCGACAGAAAAGCACTTGGAACAATACGGTTGTGCCTAGCGGCGTCGGTAGCATTTAATATTTCAAAGGAAATGACAACATAGGGTTTAATGTCGACATTGGCCAAACTATATGAAAAACCCTTGGCCTCAAATAAGGTATTTCTTATGAAGCATTTATTTAATATGAAGATGT
This sequence comes from Pinus taeda, assembly GCA_000404065.3. NCBI lineage: Eukaryota > Viridiplantae > Streptophyta > Pinopsida > Pinales > Pinaceae > Pinus > Pinus taeda. The sequence goes on from APFE030682100.1 coordinate 68,869, forward strand.
TAGAAGGTGGATCTGTTGCTGATCATTTAAATAAGTTTAATATAGTTACCAGTCAGTTAAGTTTTGTAGGGGTAACTTTTGATGATGAAGTGAGGGCCCTGTTATTTTTGTGCTCATTGCAAAAAAGTTGGAATGGTTTAGTTATGGCCATTAGTAACTCTATCTCTAGATCTAGTACTTTAAAGTTTGATGATGTTGTCGATGCAATCCTTAGCGAGGAAATGCGACGGAAAAGCTCCAGTGAGACATCAGGTAATGCTTTGATTGCAAAGACTAGGGGAAGAAAAATGGAAAGAGGAAAGAGCCCTGGATATCACAGTAAGTCAAGAAAAGGAAAATCTAATTCCAGATCGGGGATAGTGTGCTGGAAATGCAGGAAGAAAGGACACCTGAAGAAATACTGCAAGTCTCGAAAGGGAAAAGAAGGAGACACGCAGCAAGAAAATAATCATGAAGTGAATGTAACAGGTGATGTGTTGCAAGATGCTTTGATTGTTTCATTAGAATATATTATTGATTCCTAGGTGGTAGATTCAAGGGCCTCATTCCAATCATAGATCTGTACGTTGGTTGATTCACTTTAGGAGATTCATCATTAGAACTGAGACTACATGTTGTTACCACTGGAGTACATACTGGTTTGGAATCTTCCATTTTGTACTTCTTCAGAATTTGCTTAAGATATTTAGTTTGTGGAAGAAATATGCCATATTTTGTTTGTTGTACTTGTATACCAAGAAAATAAGTTAGTTCTCCAAGTAAAGACATTTCAAATTCTTGCTGCAAAACAAAAGCAAAATTTTGACTCATAGATTCTTCATTACTGCCAAAGATGATATCATCAACATAAATAACAATGATTAGCAATTTATCATTCTCAATTTTTGTATATAAGTTTTTGCCTGTAGATTATTGTTGAAGATATTTGTCAAGACGATAATACCATGCCCTTAGAGCTTGGTTCAGTCCATATAACACCTTTTTGAGTTTGCATACAATATTTGCATCATTTCCCAGAATGAATCCTTCTGGTTGTTCAACATATAATTCTTCTTCTAAATCTCCATTAAGAGATGCATATTTTACATCCATTTGATACACTTTGAATTTTTGAAAACTTGAAAGAGCAAGAGACATTCTTATGGCTTCAAGTCTAGCAACAGGTGAAAAAGTTTCTTCAAAGTCTATACCTTCTTGTTGAGCATACCCTTTACAAACAAGCCTTGTTTTGTTTCTAATAACCTCTCCATTTTCATTCAACTTATTCTTGAATATCCATTTTTTTCCTATAACATTTTTATCATGAGGTCTAGGAACTAATTCCCAAGTATCATTCTTTTCAATTTTGTCAAGCTCTTCATCCATGGCCTTAACCCAACATTCATCTTTGCTACCTTTATTTAAATTTTGTGGTTCTATGGAGGATAATAATGCTAGATAACTAGAAGCTCCTACAAGAGTTCTTCTTGTCTGTACTCCAGACCCTTTTTCTCCTAGAATTTGAGATTCTGGGTGATTCTTTTGAACATACCTAGATGGAGCCTTTTCCCTGTTAGATGTATCTTCTTGTGATTCTTCATTGGTTTCTTCCTCTATATCATTTCTATTTGATACGGGAAAACATTCACTGTCTTCATCATTATCATATTCTTTTGTTGATATCACCCATTTCGGATTTCTGCATGCTTCATCGATTACAACATCAATGCATTTAACAATTTTTCGAAGTCTCTTCTTATAAAATTTGTATCCTTTACTTATATATGAATAACCAAGGAATATTCCTTCATTTGCTCTAGGTTAAAACTTACCAAGTTTTTCATCACCCTTTTTGATGAAACATTTGCTTCCAAAAACTCTAAAATGTTTCACAGTAGGAGACTTACCATACCAAAGTTCAAATGGAGTTTCATCACTGTTTACACGAACATGAGCTTTGTTGAGAATATTTAATACAGTATGTGTAGCTTCACCCCATAAGCTGTCAGGAGTTCCAGATTCATCAAGCATAGCTCAAGCCATTTGTTGAACTATTCTATTCATTCTTTGCACCGCGCCATTTTGTTTAGGAGTTCTTGCAACAAAGAACTGTCTCTTTATTCCATGTTGTTCACAAAATTCAAAAAATTCATCTGATATGAATTCTCCTCCCCGATTAGATCTGAGACATTTGATTTTTAGATCTAATTCATATTCAACTAAAGCTTTGAAGACTTTAAACTTTTCAAATGCTTCAACTTTATGCTTTAGTAAACCAATCCAGCGCATTCTATAAAAATCATCAATGAATAAAATGTAGTATTCTTCTCCACAAGGTGACTTTTTCCTTGTTGGACCACACAAATTAGTATGAATGAGTTCAAGAGTCTTACTTGCTGACCCTTCTGCAGCATTGAATTATACTCTAGTTTTCTTACTGAATTGACATGGTTTGCAGATGGTATTTTCTGGGATGATGATATCTGGAAGATCATGATCCGCCTTGAACCTGCATGCTTTTCGTATTTGAGAAAATATTAGATGCCCCAATATTTTGTGCCATAACCAATTCTCTTCTGTTTTTCTTACATAACATTGTCCTTGACCTCCTTTTACTATATATAGGTTTCTTGGAGTTCTTGTACCTTTGATTATGGTATTTCCTATGTCAAGCTCACGAACCACCCATTCTTTTGATCAAAACACAACTTCATTTCCTTGATCACACATTTGACTAACACTCAACAAGTTATGCTTTAAACCATCAACATACATAACATTTCCAACTTTAACCTTTTCTTTTAAATAAACATAACCTTCACCGTTAATGACAATTGGTGTGTCATTTCCAAAAGAGACATTCTTTTCTTTTTCTAATGCTTTGTATGAAAGGAGTTTATCTTTACCAATGTACCACTGATTTTCTTGTCCTTTTGCAAACAGAGATATGCCACATCTTTTTGACTGAAATTCCTTCCTTTTCCATACCTTGGAATTTGATGATGTTTGTTCCTTTTGAATTGTTGGCCAAAATTTGCTCCTGCATTCAGATTCTTCATGTCCAAAGTTATTGCAAAATGAACATTCAATTTCATCTTAAAGAGGAGAAAAGTGATTATAAGAGATTTTCTTGATTCCTGTCATGCTCCTTTGTTTTCTTGCTTCACCAGTCATGATAGTTTTGTAAGCAACACATTAAGCAGCCTTATGACCAAAGTTATGTCATGAAAAACATTTTCCATTAAAGAAGAAGTTTTTGTGCTCATAAAATCTTTTTGTATTGTTCACCTTTTGGTTGGTTCTTCTATTGATGTGCACCCTTGGAGTAAAATAAGCATGATTTACTTGGGGAGTACCTTTGGGATTTTGCGGAGGATTGACACATTGTTCATTGGATCTTGCTGCATCAAGATAACTTCTGGTGATGGTTGAAGGCTTTTTTGGTTGGGATGTTTCTCCAGTGTATCCAAGACCAGTATTCATAAGAGGAGAACATTGAGCCTTGATGATTTCATCTAAGGTTTCTGATCGCTTAGCAAATCTAAGATTGAAATACTTTGTCTTCTCAAGTTCTTTTCCTAGACCAACTTCTTCACATTCTAATTTTTCATTGTGATTTTATCTTTCAATGAGTTGATATGTGAAAGTGTCTATGTCCATATTCATTTCTTCCAAAAATATTTTAAGTTGAGTGATTTCTTCAATAAAATGTTCCTCTTCTAAGGCATCCATAAAATCATCATTGTCATAAGCCATGAGTAGTTTAATATCTTGTTCATCTTCATCTTCATCACTATTAGACAAGCCATCACTATCTTCATGATTATAATAACTTATTCTATTTACAAAATGTTTTCTATTACCTTTTGCAGACTCCTTTCCTTTGTCATGATTATCTTTATGAGGACATTTAGTAGCATAGTGACCAACTGTACCACAAGAAAAAAAAATTGAATGGAAGCTTACCTATGAATCTTTTAGAACCACATTGAAGCTTCTTTACAAAGTTTATCTCATCTTCTTCTGAAATATATCCTGATTCCTTGAGATATGCCTTTTCTTTTCCGTTTTGCCGAAGCTTTGAAAGAAATTTCTCTAATATTTGATGGACCTCCTTTCCTCATTACAAAGGTAGTTAAAATTCCATGAAGTTGAACAACAGTAATAGATTGTAGATCCCACTTCTCTTCAATGGTAGATACTTTTGACTCAAATTTAGAAGATATAGATCTCAAAATTTTCTGTACTAAAGTAGCCTCCTTTATTTCTTCATCCAGGTTCTTCATACAATTTACAATCTCATATACTCGTAAAAAGTAGCTAGCAATACTTTCAGCACTATGCATCTTGAGAGTTTCATATTGAATTCTGAGAGTTTGGAGCTTAACACATTTTACCTGGTAGTCTCCTTCGTAGCTCTGAATGATTTTGTCCCATATTGCTTTAGTTGTGTTGAGCTGCATGACTTTGATGAATTATGATTCTGGTAGAATTCCCAATAATGCATTGATGACTTTGGAATTGTTTTCATATGCTTTCTTTTTTGCTGGATCTATGGGAATTGCTACTGGATATTGATATCTTCCTTCCACAATTGCCCAAACATCAACTCCAAGTGACTGAAGATAGGATCTAGTTCTTATCTTCCAATATGCTAAGTTATTTCTGTTGAAGATTAGTGATCTGATAGATCCCATGCCTTCGTGATTTTTCATGTTGAGAGATCTCCCTTCAAGCGATCAAGCTTATTATAAAGGACTTGCTCTGATACCAATTGTTGGGAAAAAATCTGAGAGGGGGGGTGAATCAGTATTTTAACCTTCAACAATAATGATTTTCCTTTTCAAACAATATACACTATTTTACTGAAACCAACCAGCATATGTCCGTGACTATAAAGAATGAAACCAACGTATATATAATAAACAATTAATTCATTGTCTTAAATCAGAGTGTGATGCATTAACCAGTAAATAGATGCAGTAAGAACATAATAAATCAACACACATAAGCAGCACACATGAACACCAATATTTTTCAGGTGGAAACCCAATGTGGGAAAAAACCACTGCTACTATCATCTCAATATTCAATCTTCTTATAATAAAAAGTTTTTACAAGTTTTGTACTGGTGCAAAATTTTTGAGTATGCAGGCATCTACCTGCTGAAGGCTACAACCTTCACTCATTTTCCAACTTCTATTGGAAGGGAGCTCCAACCCCCTAGCTCTTGTACTAGTCGATATGGTTACTAATACATATGTGCCAACCTACAAAATGCTACTACCTTCACTCTTCTTCCATGGATCTGTTTCATAAATTTTCATATTAGATACTTCTGGTACACAACACCACAATATGAAGGCCACATTTCATCAAATTTTGATACTAGACCCATCAGAAACATTGAAGCTTAAAATCAATCATCACTGTAATATATGTATTCACACACTTTCACAACAGGAAAAACATGTATGGGAGGGAAAATTAAGGAAATTTAAGGTTAAAGAATACAAAGGGTCCATACCATGGTATTAGCCCACAATATTGAGTAGAATAATGATTACTTGATCTCGTATAAGAATACCACAGGTTCTAAGTGTTGTTTTGGTCTGAGGTATTGAGAAAAGCTAAAACTATATAAGGAGGAGAAGATCAAAGGGCTAAGTGAGCAAGTAAAAAGGGCTTTTCATGAATACTTATATCTGATGTATATTTTATGTTGCAAGGGCTATGGTTATGATATGATCTGAAATATCTTGTGCACCATTGGATACAATGTTGGATCAGGACCTGAAATGACTTATCATTGTATGATTTGATGATGGACAGGCTAGATATGAATGCTAATGCATGTTTTATCCTTTATAAGTTATGATCTAGATATGTCTGAAGTCTAGAATAGCTGCAAAGTTATAAGTTATAATTTGTAGATCTATACACTGGTTCGTCTTGGTGAAGGTGCGTATACACATTGGTTTGACATTTCCAAGTAGCATATGCATAAGAAAATCTTATTGTTCAGAGATGACTGATCTATCTGATCAGTGCTGTTGTTTTACTACTATCTATCTATGATTTCTTCATTAGATCTAAAAGTAGAATTGACTGTATAAGTAGATTGAGTCAGATTGATTGATTGATTAAGTGAGAAGGGTGATCTTTGCTGCTGTCTGTTTAGAACTATGTAATTTTACAGTAGATCTTCAAAATGTTACTGGTTGGTACAGTTTTTGGTTCAGAAGTTTTATGATTCAATATTTTTAGAGGTATACGCATGTTGGCTTAAAGGAAGTAGTGTATACATGCATGTTGGCTTCATTGAAATAGCGTATACATTCCGACATACGATTTTTAAGGTTGTAGTTGGTTCTGGTTGTTGATGCAGTGTTCTGGGTTCAACTCTGTGTTCTCATGATAGTGATTTGACTGTTTTGATTGACTGATTGTTGGTAGATGCAGTTATTGCAGTCGTGATTGATTTTAAGCTTGAATATTTCTGATGGGTCCAGTATGAAAATTTGATTAAACAGGCCTTCATATTGTGTTGTTATGTACTAGGAGTATCCAGTATGAAACTTTATGGAATGTAGTCCCTGGAAGAAGAGTGAAGGTAGTAACCTCTTGTAGGTTGGCACCTACATACTGGTAAACATATCAGCCAGTACAAGACCTAGGGGGTTGGAGCTCCATTCCAGTAGAAGATGTAATATGAATGAAGGTTGTAGCCTTCAGCAGGTAGATGCCTGTGTAATGGAAACGTTTGCACCAATACAAAACTTGTAAAATTTTTTTATTATAAGATTGAAGACTGAGAAGATAGCAATGGTTGTTTTTTCCCACATTGGGTTTCCACCTGAAAACTCCTGGTGTTCATGTGTGCTACTTATGTGTGTTTATTTACTATGTTCTTACTGCATTTGTTTACTGGTTAATGCATCACACTCTGATTTAAGACAATGAATTAACAATTTATTATATATACTATGGTTTCATTCATTATAGTCGTGGACATACGCTGGTTGGTTTCAGTAAAATAGCGTATACTGTTTGAAATAGAAAATCATTATTGTTGAAGGTTAAAATACCGATTTAGCCCCCCTCTTAGCATTTTCCCCAACACTTACCTTGCTGAGCAAGACATCATGGCTACTTTCAATGTAATTTCCTTATTCCACAAGATACTTATGCCTTATTCCCACTTCCTTTACCTTTAAAGGAATATGCTATGAACAAATTGAAGGTACAACCATGTTATCCTCCTTATTCCCCACGGTTTCCAATATTTTTATGGAACACATTGAAGCTTTATCCCTAAATACATTCCATATTAATCCCCAATGTTGATTTTGGTTTGCTGAAAATACCTTTGTTGTTTGTCCTCATGACCATACTTTTTTTTTTCCACCTTAATAATAATTCTCCCCACATTCAATTCATTATGGAATTCCAAAAGGAAAAATTTCTTCCTTTCCTAGATGTTCTCATCTTTCTTTAACCTAATGATACCCTCACTCACCAAGATTATAGAAAAAAGATACACATTAACAAATAATTTAATTCACATTCACACCACCACCTAACAAAAAAATCTATTATTATAAAAAATCTAGTTGCTCAAGTTGCCATTCAAATATCTACCCCTCATCATCTTGAACATAAAAATCCCACCATATTATTTCCCTCAAATCAAATATCTACTCTTCTTCCAAATCATCAAATATTTTCACTAAACCCTTCACCCTAGAACTAAATGGATCCCTTCCTCTACCTCACAATAGCTCCCATTTCTCTTCCATACATCCATGGTGTTATTAATCATATTTCAAAGATATTAAGGTATAAATAATTAAAAACTCTTTTTAAACATCATAAAACCCTCAAATATATTTTTAGAACTACTAAGGATAAATCCAATCTTATTCTAGGCCAAGTAGTTTACCAAATTCTGAGCGCTTGCAGACGATCCTACATTTTCGAAACATATATATCAATCAAAACAAACCTTAAAGAACATATAGCTAATACATTCCATAACTGCATCTCTAGGTTAGATATCATAAAACACTCCCATAATTCAAATACTTTATCAAAAACTTGTTACTCCCCCCATATCACTTGATAAGCTAACATAATTAAAAAAATCCCAATCAAGAATATGACTATAAAATCAACCATTCATAGAAACCTACTATCCATTAACTATTTCAATAAACTTGTTGGTACTGTGCAGAGGGTAGACCCAGGTTTAAAATGAATTAGCCAACAAAAACCCTCAGATACTGGCCCTTTCAAAAATAACTGCGAGTAGATGAAGTCTCACCCAAGGAAACTTATGAGGAACTGTAGGAACATGGAAAAATTTGCAGTGATGAAGGAGACATCGATCCTATGTTATCACTATCATATCGTTACTTCTATTATCCATAAAAATAAATTTAGGTATACCCTTTTTTTGCGTAGTAAACCCATCCATAATGAATATTCACTAGAATCATAACATAGAAAGAAAACAATTCACACCATATTTTTGCAAACATAGAACATAGCCCAAAATAAATTTGTTTATTATAAGTGTAAAGTTTTCATTGCATACTCAACCCTTGCAACTCACCAACATACTAATTCAATACCATAGTGCAATATCACATATAAGAAAAATAGACATTCAAGTGCTCCTTTCAGTACTCAAGTTCTACTTTCCCTTCGTGGTTTTAACCTATCTATGGTTTTACATTTTTGGCGCAAGTGACCAAAAAACCCATTTTACTATGGGTGGTAAACATAATCATGGGAAAATCCCTACAAAATAATCCTAACGACTTTCCTTATTTTTAGTTTTCCCATGTGATAATCATTGGTTGACCTTCTCACATGGTACCCTTCTATGAGTTGTTTGAAAAATTATACTCAAAATGCTACTCCAATAGGCCACAAACACTCGCCTATGGCTTGTCCTCGAGTGACTCTATCTATTTTTCGGGCTACTGAGGGAACTATTTCCCTTTTTGTCACAACCATTGTCTCCAAAAACTATTTTTATGTATTGAACTATGTATGTAGTTCCTTTGCTGGGCAAGGGGTTGAACAAAATCAAGAGGTTTTAAAAGTGCAACAACCAAATGAACTGATAATTATTGTTGCGTTCGTCATTCTCGATTGTACATAGAATTTGGGAAATTGGACCCACAATGCATCGATCGGTCTTGATATCGTTGTTGGACTTACTGTGAACTATGTGGGATTTGAGGTACAACTCATCGGGGCTTCAATTAATGAACCTATGACATATCACATGCATTGATGTCATGCTAAACAATACCCTTAATTTTACTACATATTGGAAATTGCTTCTAAAAAACACATTATTTAACCCCGTACCAATATGAACACAATACACCTTCCAAATTAAAAAAAAAACTTACTTTCACTAGATATTGTAGGTATCCATTTGGTCATTAACTTTTTTTATATCCCTTTATATTTTTTCATTAAATCTTAGCTCTGTTATCACTTAGAATTTTCTCTAGAAGTTATCACAAGAAAGAAAATGACCGAGGTAACCACAAACCAACTTTTAAGCATAGGCTCTAGCCAACCTATGGCTCATAGAGGGCTCTCTCTATATAATTTAGCTTTATTTGTTAGGATTTTGGTCTAGTTCTGAAGGTTTAGGGGGGTTATTGATTTGTAATGAAGATTGGATGGTGGAATCCTTAAAACAGATGGATAGAATGATGTCTTTGGACCATTGGGCTATGGAGTCAACAAAAGGGAAGTACAGCTGGAATTAACGCACTAAAGGGAATGTTCAAAGGGCAAGATAGAATAATAAAGTGCAAGTCTTTGGAGAAAAGGGGTGAAATGGTTTGAAGCAGGGTGAGAGAGAAATTGAAAATTCTCAGACCGAGATTTAAACGAGGAACGGGGGGTAATCGAAAACAAAGGGCAATTAAGAATCCTTTGCTATAGATTATAGAGAGACAACCTAAACTAAGGAGAAATTAAGAATTCCTTAACTTAGATATGAGTTGAAAACATTTAAATGCCTAACAATTAAAACATAGTGCAATTAAGCAAATTCTAAGATATCATTCCATGTTATAGCATTCAGATTCAGATAAACATAATACAAAAACTTTAAAGAATATAACAAAAACGTGAGAGAATACTTGTCTACACTTCGCTCAATAAATGAATCCTTTGAAATATATGATCTTTATTTATTAATTCAGCTTGCTGGTTTAGTCAATGCTCCAATTGCTTTATGGTCTTTAAATCAAGAAGTCTATAGAAATGTATAAGAATCGACACTACATATTTTGATTTATGAAGTATTTATACAAAATTTTATTACAAAATATCTCAAAATAACTTGAGATTTAATCTAGGAAATACAAATATCTTCTAGCAGGAAGATAGAGACAACTATTGAACTGATTTCATGTTGTCCCTTTTATTGTGGTGCTGCTGCCCTTTATATTTTGGCTTGTAGCCCTTTACGTTGGCTTTCTATTGTGGTATTTTATGTTGGAATCTTCTTTAACTTTTACCTTCACCTGACACTCTTTGGCACTGATACTCTTTAACCATGTCGACCTGTTTTCATCTACTTACCTGGTTGCCCTACGTTTACTGTGCAGTAATATTTTCACTGTAAATTTCTCACAGTAAATTGGTCATCTTTTCCCACCATTTAGCATCAGGTAACTTGACATTTATCATCCGCCTATATATCTCATCAGCCTCGGTATACTTGACAAAGTCGGGCCTGGTGATGAAAAAATGTTTTACCTCATGCTAGAGGGAAAACAAGTTCTCGAATGTATTATACAAAACTTTGCCTGTTGGTAGTGCTTTTATTGCTGAAATTTTAGTTTGTTCTTTGGCCAACTATCTGCGTCTCTTATCATAGTCCTATTGTGTCATAAGTTTGTCATTAATAACCAATGGACTGGGCAATCCTTTCTCCCTCAAAATTTTGAATTTGGCCATGAATCTATCAATGGCTACCTGCATGTTATGACACTTTTCCTCTAAGTTAAGCATTAGTTTCCTTTTGGAAAGGACCTTCCTTATTTCCAAAATGGTTTCTGTTCTGTCTTCTATATCTAGCTCATGAAGCTCAGACCTGTTTTTGTTGTTAAGGAAGTGGATGATTCTATTGGCATCCTCAGGCATGTCTCCTAATTCCTCTTTGACTTTTTGGATAACTTCTGTAGCTATCTTTATCAATTCTATCTACTCAAAAATAACTTGAATAGATGGCCAATTATCATTGATAGAGTCAATGAAATTGGCCCATAACTATTCCTTGGCTTGCCCAAGGGGTTTCTCCAGTGTTAAGTCTTTCTCCATAACTTTGATTCTTTCACTCATTCTATTGGCCTTCTGTGCCTCTTCCTTTTGCTTAATTTGAGAAAGTTTGTAGTCAGTTTCTAAACTTGCCACATTTTCTCTTAGTTTGTTCATTTCTGTAGCCTGGATAGACATTTCTTCAATGGCTTTAACTAACTCTGCTATTTTTTCTCCTGATGCACTTGTTGTTGTAGACTCTGTTGTGATTGGAAATGTTGTGGCAGGTGGAGCTGTAGGTGTTAGTGAAGCTGCTAGTGTGGAAGGGACTGTTGTAGATACTGTAGGGATGAAATTTGTAGAAGTTGTGGCCAAGTCACTTTGCTTCAATTGAATTAAAGTGTCCAAATCCTTTTCTGTCTCCTTTAAAGTTGCAAAAGTTTGTACGGTTCTGGTACAGACTGGGAGGACTGTTGGGTTGGCTGCAACATCTTCTGGAGTGAATATGGAGGTCCATTGGTTAATTTGGTGTTTGCAGGAGTCACGAGGTTTTTACAGTTTTACAGAGAAAATAAGTGAAAGGGCGAAAAGTGGGCTTTTCGGCCTTTTATAGAGGAAAAATTGCTTTTGGCGAGTTCATTTGCAAATGAACAATTGGTGGTTTTTTCGGTTAATCGGGGAAGTGATATTGGAGGGACGTCGCACCACTTTTATGGAGCGGGCAGTATTCGGGAGGGGTCACCCAATGCTATATAATGTTTGACACGTAGCATCCGAGGGGTTGGGGAAAACCGCCTTATCGGGCTTGTTATGAAACCAGCTTCAAGAAAGATAGAAAAGATAGATCAACGCCTTAGAATTCAACCTCTTCGAGGGGGAAACCTCCTTTACATTACACAAATGAAAAATTCTTGGATGATACAAATGAAAAGACCTCCTTTATATTATAGGAGTCTAGGGGTCATTATATAATCAAGCCTACATAACAATAATGAAATGTACACGGCCACAATTCCATAACAATACGTGGGTCTTCTATGGGGCACCAATACGGTAAGAACCAATAATGGGCACTACATGGGATAATTCAATTATTAATAAGAGGGTTGTACTCGAATAGATAATCAAGGGGTTAACTTAGTAGGTATAGGGGCGCCTTAACAGGAGCTGGTAAAGGTCGGTGATTAGGCTTCGACCGATATGTGCATGTAGGTCGTCGATGAGGGCGGTGATGTCAAACAGTAGCCTAGGGCGGAAGAGATGCACAGAGGAATGAACGGGGAGTTTGGGGGGGTGGGGGGGGCGGGCGGGGCGCAGGGGTTTTAATCATAGTGGTTTGGGATTAGTTTAGGAATTAATCCTGGGTTAAGTGATCGGGCGGGGCTTAATCACAGGTTTAGGCAATTGGGTGGGGTTAAAGATGGGATTAATAACTTTTGTCGGGATATGGGGTAATTTGTATAGTTTATAGCCAAACTAGGGGTTGTGTTATTTATATAGGGATTTAGTTAATATACGGGAAAAGGGTTATGGGGGGAATATATAATAAATTTGATAATTAATATGAAATGCGATGGACGGGGTGGGTGTTTCCTTAAAAAGGTAAAATGTATGCATTTGCACAATTCATCTATATATGCCCAATACTTAGGATAAAGTGTTTTTTGTGGGTTTTTTATGTGAAAGGGTTTTACATGGGGGGTATTAATTTTCCTAGGTAAAAGGTGTTTAAACCTTAGGAAAGGGGATTTTCTTAGGGTAATGAGGGAAAACAGATTTTACAAAGGGGGAATGTGTTTATGGAGGGGATTCTAGCACTTGAGTTCATATGTCATAAAGCCGAGGGTCCAATCCCTCCAAAAGTCAGAGAAATGCTCTGAGCCTCTTTGACTTCAAGGATTTAAGTACTTAGAACTTATTTATTGGGAAATTAGCAAGTAGAGGGGTAAAATGACTGAGGGGATTTTAAATAAACCAAGTTGTAAACCATGTCTTTGCTTTATTTACTCCTTACGCACATTTGAAAGATGCATTTAAAATGACATAAGTGCTTTTGTGTGATCACATTGATAATTTCTGCAACCTTTCTTCTACTTACCCATTTACTTACCCTACCACTTTTTCTTCATTCTATTTGGGTGCATTTAGGCTAGCAAACCCTTCTCAATCTTTTTCTTTTACAAAGTAGAATATTTAATTCTAACCTTATACCATCCAAGGGCTCAGATTAAACTGATGAGATTCTTTTATTTTCTCTACCTATCTAATGATCTGCCAAGATTGAACTATTTGGTCAGATTTTATTCTCTAACTATAAACATAAAATTCAAAGCATGGTATAATCAAGATTAAACAGTTTGATTACCATGGATTGTGGCATGAGTGTCAAGCTGCACACAATCATTATTATGCATGAAAGTAAATAGTAGTGGAATTTTGACTTGCACACTTTCATGGTCTCTTTTTGTCTTTTGGGGTTCATATATCTTCATTTTTTGACCATTTTTTGTGTCTTTTGGTTCTTCTTTTAGGACATACCCTCTTTACATTTTTTTAATTTTTTAATATGGAAAACATTTGTAGAAAACAAAGGTATGTGCAATATTACAAGGCTTAACCTAAGTCATTCAAAATTATGACTCCTATTAGTGTAGGAACCTAACAAGCTCCATTTTTTATACCTACCAATATAATAACCCTTTACCCCTATTATATTCTCAATATATTATGTCATCTTTTTACTCAATATATATCCCCTAATATGAATGCACATTGTATGGTATTGCTCCCCCAGTGAAGCCCCTGTGGTACCCCTAGTGTCTTAGTTTTGGTCTTATTCTATGTTGCTTTTCCCATAATGTATGGCATTTGAGATCTAACTAGCTTTTAACTCTGCAACTCTTGTTTTCTCCTACTCTCACTTTCTTATGTCACTCTCTACTCTCCATTTTCCTTAGACATAATAAGGTTGCTCGACTAAGTGTCCAAAATTTATATTTTGTTGCCATGATGTGTCATAATTCCAAATCGCTCAGACCCGATCTCATATCTCATCATGTTCAACTACCTTAACATATATTGGCTTAGTGTATGTACATAGGCAAGTAGATGGTCCTATCCCTAGCCATTCCTATAAGATCTATTGATTTGAATGGATCCTTGTCATTATAGTGCACTCATTCTAGTATAAATGAAGTGGATTTTCATATTTTATTTGGCCATGATGTGCATCTACTTGGATGATGTTGATGTTTTCTGGCACTTTTTCCTTTTCCCCTTCCCACTTTTCCCATCATGTTAATGCATGACAATTTTCTACTACTTTGGTAGAACTATGTAGTTCTGCGATGTTCAATCTTCTATGCATGATCACTTCTTTTGACAATATATAAATCTTCTTCTATTTCTCTCTTTTGCTTTCAAATAGTATTGTGTGGAAGGTTGACTACTCTTGTAGAGCTTCAATCATCTTTCATTAACAAATCCTTTTATAGGTTCCCCACTACGCTTTTCTAAATACTGCCTCGATGACACACCTAGTTGTATATGGGCCCAACCCATACATTTGAAACTTCCCCGAATGCTTAAGAAAATTACTTAAATACAACAAAACCAAGTCTCTGAGATGAAACTTTATTTTTTTTATGCATCTTTCATGCTAATCTTTTTTGCGTGCTTTTTGCACATTATGATGGAATCCTTCTACTTCATGATATTCCTCTAATTGTAGTAGCTCTGGAAACATATTCTCTAGTTTGCTTGAATTAGTCAAGTTTTCCATGGTATAAATTCATGGACTTGGTACCAAGAACTCTATAGGAATCACTACTTCTTGTCCATATACCAATCTAAATGGTTTCTATCATGTCAATTTCTTACAGGTGGTCCTATACACTCACAGAACTGCTGGAATCCTTAGATCCCAATCATCGTATTTTACATTACATATCTTAGTCAGAGTGTTCTCCAAAATATTATTGAAGGCATTGACAATACCATTGGCCTTAGGGTCATGTACACATGCATAATTCAACTCCTTACATCCATAAAGATATTGATTTCTCCTGTCTTCTTGCATTGAACCACAATTAGACTTATCCATTCAAATTCATCTTTAGGTTCAATAATCCCATGTTCCTGCATTCTATCAAATTATTTCTTTAGTTTCTGCTTAAATATTGGACTCAATCTATAAGGTATTTGTTTAACTCGCTTTTCATATTGTTTCAAAGGGATATTCATTTCTCCTAGCTCCCCAACTATACCTTTCATCTCTGAAAATTTGGTTGGAAATAGATCTTGATATTCACACAGTAAATAAACAATTTTCCCTACTATTTCTTCATCCCAATAATATTTGATAATGGAAAGCTTAAGATTCACTTTAGTCCCAATGTTATTTTGTGCACTTTAATAGCTTGGAATAATCTATAATTTTAGTTCTCTCCTTCTATCTATGGCATATATAAATTTTTGGGTCATCCTCTTATTCACATTCTTCTAACATTGTAACATTCCATGAATTGTTCAACCATTTGAGAGTGCCTGTGCCCAAAACACAAGGACATTGGCTTCTATGTAGTTTGTAATTCTAGTGTAAAAATATTATGTTTCATAATCTATAAAGGTATATATACTGAAGGATCACCAAATTCAAAGCTAAAATTCACCTTGAAATTTTAAGTCATCTCTCTCCAATGTGTTGTTCCTTTGTGAACTTCCAACTATGTATACCAGTTTCAAGGATGTTTTCCAATGTATGTATGAACCAATGTAGCCATTATTCTTCTGGTATGTTTTTCTTAGTCCACGCTAAAACACACCATTTGAGATGAGTGGTAACACAACTCAACCTGAATATTTGGCTAAACATTTCCAATATTCGGTTCAAACATGATCTGCAATAAATTTCTACATTTCTATAAGTTCCCCATTCTATCTTTATGTGAAGTGAATCATTATGCAGGAGTTTCTTTCAGGGCCACATATAGGGCTCAAAATCAAAGTTTTTCAAGCCCCTGTGACTTAAATTATTTCACAAGGGAGCACACATCTGTCATTCCATCAAACTTTGGGGATCACATGCCTCTGGTCCAATCTAGAAAACTGTGTGGATAATATGAATGCATCTTCTAGTGTATATATCATGCAATATTTGTTGCTAGTTATCATGTGATTCATCTGAATTTGATGCATTGGACTTAATACTTTACCATCTTAACACATCATCAATATTTGGATTAACATAGAAATTCTTGCCTGCAATCACATTATAGAGGTTTTCAAGATATTTTATTCTAAATCCTTTCCTCATATGTTTCACATACTGACCTCCCTTGGTTGGATCTAGTGACACAATAACATTTGAATCCCATGACTTAAAGGCAATTTGTCTCTTCTTCAAGTTGATTATGACTTGATTATCACAAGCGTAGTCAATTATTAGTAACGTAGGGTATGGGTTGGTATCATCCACAATCTCTATGAGATCAAAATCATCAATATCTCTTACTCCCTCAATGTGTTGGCTTCTGGTATGGTTATATGTTACAGATATTGTACTTGATGGCAACACCCATGGCATGGCTCTCAATATGATGAGAATTAAGAAGTACGTAGGAGAAAAGTTCACGGAATTTTATGCAGAGAAAAGTTTATAAAAAGTTTATTTCATGTGGAGAAAAGTTCACGGAATTTTATGCAGAGAAAAGTTTATTTCATGTGGGAAAACTTACCTTTGGTCCATGGTAGTTAGTCCTTGGAATTTGAACCTATGGTTTTTGGACCATGGGATCTCGACAGACGTGTTGATCCCTAGTATTGAGTTGATGGTATTGGTTTGTTATGGTTTTGGCCCATGGTATTGGTCCATGATTTCAGGAAGAGCTTGCCTATATAAAGCAAAGGAGATCATTTGGCTTGTGTATGCTTTTGGGTTGAATATCTTAAGATCTGAAATATTGGGTTATTGTTTCAAAAGCTCGATCTATATGAAAGTGAAGTGAAGCGAATCTGTGAAGGGTGATCTCTCGAGCGCTGCAGCTGCGGAAGTGTGGAGGCGCCGCAGGAGACGCC
>APFE030682100.1:89492-127184 GCA_000404065.3 Pinus taeda
ATTATGTTTCTCGTATGGTTATATGTTACAGATGTTGTAATTGATGGCAACACCCATGGCATGGCTCTCAATATGATAAGAATTAAGAAGTACGCAGGAGAAAAGTTCACGGAATTTTATGCAGAGGAAAGTTTATAAAAGTTTATTTCATGTGGAGAAAAGTTCACGGAATTTTATGCAGAGAAAAGTTTATTTCATGTGGGAAAACTTACCTTTGGTCCATGGTAGTTAGTCCTTGGAATTTGAACCTATGGTTTTTGGACCATGACATCTCGACAGACGTGTTGATCCCTAGTATTGAGTTGATGGTATTGGTTTGTTATGGTTTTGGCCCGTGGTATTGGTCCATGATTTGAGGAAGAGCTTGCCTATATAAAGCAAAGGAGATCATTTGGCTTGTGTATGCTTTTGGGTTGAATATCTTAAGATTTGAAATATTGGGTTATTGTTTCAAAGCTCGATCTATATGAAAGTGAAGTGGAAAGCGAATCTGTGAAGGGTGATCTCTCGAGCGTTGCAGCTGCGGAAGTGTGGAGGTGCCGTAGGAGTCGCCGCAGGAGGCGCCACAGGAGGCGCCGCAAGAGTCGCCGCAGGAGGCACCGCAGGAGGGCACCGCAGGAGGCGCCACATGAGGCGTCGCAGGAGACGCCGCAGGAGGCGCCGCAGGAGACGCCATAGAAGGTGTTCTGGGTTTAGTTTTCTGTTATTGTGGATCTGGTTATCTGGGTGGCTTACTGGTACTTGATGATCATTTGATATTTATGGATCCAGTTTGAAAATTTATGAAAAGTGGTCCTTGAAAGAAAAGAAGTAGGGGTTGTAGCTCCCTTCCAGGAGAGACTGGAAAACGAGAGAGAGTTGTAGCTCTCTGCAGGTTGCCGCCTGCGTACTGGTAAAGGACTGCACCAGTACAAGACCATTGTAAAAGGAGTTTCTAATTTGAAAGAAGATAGAGACATATTGCAGCAGGTGGTTTTCACCCACATTGGGTTTCCACCTTATATCTGGTGTTCTCTGATGTGACTGTCTGTTTTTCTTGTTCATGCTCATTGTTTTATGGTACTGATATGCAAAAATAATTCAAAGTATAAATAAGGAAGAATTGTTAAAAGGACTAGATAATACTGATTCACCCCCCCTCTCAGTATTATTTTCAACACAATGTTGACCTCTACCCTTGTCACTCTACCAATAGGGAAACTTTCGAACTGGTTTACCAATCTTAGTTGGATAGGTGACCTGAGTCAACTTCAACCTCCCCATCATTTCCTAGGCCCACTTAGGAAGAACATTTATATCTAACCCTAGATCTAAAATAATGTTGTCCATATCATAGTCTCCAATCTGTGTGTTAAGCCTAAATTGTCTATTTATACTTTTCTTTTGCATAACCTTCTTAATTGTGGGTCGAGGGTTCTGCACGGTAGGTAATTCCTGCTCCTGCATACATTGGTCAATCATCTTGGGTAGCTTACCAAGGGCTACTTCATCCTATATTAATTCTAGACAACTCTTTAATAAATTTCTAGTTGAGCTTACCTCTTCAATTGTTTCTCCTGGTGCATAATTGTCATAGATTAGTGGCATGTCAAAGATAGGAAGTCCTTGTTGCATGGTTGGATTTGATGGACCCCATTCTGTTGCAACTAGTTCTCTTTGGGCATCCTTGTATGTGTTCTTCACTTTAACTAGATCAAATCTTGGAGTTAGTTCTTCAGATTTACATACCCACTAGTGGTTGGCTTCCCTGTCCAACTACATTTTCTCTGGTCCTTATCCCTCCTCATGTAATTTTTCCAACCGTGGATGAAATTTACACTTTTTTGAAAAATATCATTTGTATATTTTGACCTCTCTTTTCTTAGAATTTCACGATAAGCTCAGGGCAATCTTATGTAGCATCATATAATTTTCTACAATATGCACATATGATGCAGGGGTTGGGGAAATATCATGAAATTTGTCCTGGATACCTATAGTTATAATAGATTATTGCTCCCCTACCTCCGCCAAATCCTCCTCTACCTTCACCTTGAAATCCATGTCCTCTTCGCTACATCCCATGGCCTCTACCTTGATTATAACCTCTAGATGTGTTATAAGTTGAAATTCTTGCTTCATTTTATTAACCTTCCTATACCTTATATACATCAATGGTGCACTCCCTCATCAAATACATTGTGTGAAATGTATGGATTTCGTGTCTTAATGACTTGCAAATGTGACAACATAGAGTTTTAATCAATCTTTGGTACTTCCTCATCACATAACTAGATGTTTGTGTATGTCCCCATACTCTACACACTTCACACCATAGCCTTTGGCCTTGAGATAGAGGGTTGTTGGAAAAATTGTCGTTGATGTCAAAGGGTGAATGGGCCAACATTCATTTGATGATTTGTATGCATAAATCAAATGAATGTGGTTGCAAGGACCTCCTAGTTTGGCAGCCCTTGTCTTTCTATTTCATTTGGTAGGTGGCACATTTTGTGGGTCTTCTTGGTTGAAGAGATATTAATTTTTAAAGCTTGATGCCTCAATTAATGGGCTATGCAACGACACTTCTATTTCAATAACTTATGATATTATAACTCCATTTCAACCCATAAAAGGAGGTCTGAAATTGTAAATCAACTTTCCTATGTCCTTGTCATTACAAGGAAAATACCTTCCATTGGAGGTTTTCATGGAAGCCCCTATAAAAATAACCCAAAAATTTGTTTGTAGCACAGGTCACTAGTGAAGGTGGGCAGGCAGATGTTTTAAAGAATTCTTTTTGAACAATGTGTCTAAATTACAGAAACACACTTGTGCTTTACTATCCATACAAGTACCGATGTTGCGATAATATGGTGCACCCTCGAAAATATATTTTTATAAAATAAAATAAAAACATAGTGCTCTAAAAAGAATAACACACTGGTGCTTCAATAATGAACAATACCGGTGCCCTTTGTGACATAGTAAAATTTCCTAGTCTATACCAGTAAGGAGCACTGCTATAATTTTAAATTTCGGAGAAATGTAGTGCTATTTTTCAACGACACCCCGACGCAAAAATCTTAAAAGAAATGCCCTGGTGCATCTTATAAAAAGCACTGCTAGGCGGCTTTTAAATTCTTAAAAAATAGAAGTGCTATTGTAGGAACAGAGCACCGATGCAGTAATTATAGAGGAATGCCTCAGTTCGTCCTAAGAAAAGGACCGCAATTTTTTTTTAATTAAAAAAAATGCGGTGCTTTTGAACATATCCCGCATCAGTGCGTTTGGAAAAACACATCGGAGGAGGGTTAAATAAAAAAAACCCTCTCGATGTAATTTTCATTTTTACAATCTACAGTGCGTGAGATATTTGAAGCACTCATGGCACTCTTGTGACATACAAGCACCTTGGCATCGGTGCTTCTGTTGCTCACCCTCCTTTTGTACCATGCTCATTGTTTTAGTTTTCAATTTTCTCAAACTGTTTTAAAATATGTTTTTCTCCATTACGTGTCCAAAATGCCTCCTCAACAACAAAGTGTCCAGGTAATGTCCATGTTTCTTTGTTATTTATTTTTTTAGCGGATTATAATTGTAAATTAGGCTAAATTGACCATTGTTTTTCATTTTTTTTTTTTTTTTGTAGCGTGGTGAGTTTGATATGTTTGAATTGTACCAATAATGGTGTGCCTTGTAAATTTATAGGGTACACTGCATATGGATGCATAAACATCACTGACCATCATTGTTGCAATGCATTTTGTAAACTAAAATGCACATGATTGATGCGATGGATTGTACGTCGGTGCATCATGCCCAGTGCATTTATGTTCATCAAATGCACTACAAATTTAATATTTAAAAATATAGTCATAGCTTGGTGCATTTTCGGCTCGCATCGATAACAATGAGCCTTGTAAATTTATAAGGTGCACTGCATATTGGTGCATGAACATAACAAACCACCATTGTTGTGATGTGTTTTGTAAACTAAAATGCATTAGGATTGAGGTGATAGATTGTAAGTTAGTGCATCACGCTTGATGCGTTTATATTTACCAAACTTACTGCGAATTTAATATTTAAAAATATACCCATAACTTGGTGCATTCAATAACCTGAATGTTTCGTATCGATGCACAAAGTTTATCTATGCGCACCGGTGAACAAGTATTCGGCACCGCTGTAAAAAGTTAAAATTATGAACCAATAACAGTGTGCCATACTTATATGCACACCACTAGTTGTGCGATTTTAGTTGAACACGCACTAGTGCTGGTGCATGATTATGTTTTGTTCACACCAATAATTTTTTGTTTTTTTTTGTTTAATTTAAAGTTATGCTTCCATATTTATACATACATGTTTCATTTAATAAAAAAATATTGTATTTTATGTAAGAGGCTGATGTATTTATATGTCAATTATGTAACAAAGACATCAGTAGAGGGAGCAGGAGTAGAAGCAACATGCAGACCCATACAATATGATATGGGCATGGCATGCTAGAGAGAGGGAGAGGGATTTATACCCTTTCCCTATTACTGCAATGACCTGAGCGCTCTTGAAGAATGGAGGCCTCCTCAAGCACTATGAGGAGTTTACATCCCTTAAGACGCACTATCTTTTTGGCACATCTAATCTGCCGATGGAATATTCAGGAGAAGGCTTTCTGTGTCAGTCCTATGGCGTCATATAGGCCCACTAAGGTGGACATCTACTTTATCAGTGACCTATCTATGAGAGGGGAGGATTTTTTGCAGTTTCCTGATGTCCCCCCATGGGGTTGCAACTAAGATTCAACTTGCGTACACTTTGAAATAGGTCAGGCCTCATGCGGTCCATCCATAATATTTTCAGGTCGATGGTGGAAAACTACATATTTCTTCTTTTGCTGCAAAGGAGGTTAGGTGTCTCTCATTATTAGCCACCACCATTGCACACTCTAGTACTGATGGTCAGCGCATTAGTTTCCCTCTTTTGTATTATGTCGATTATTTGATTCAGATGCCACATTACATAAGATGGTCTGCCATTTTTTTGAGGCAGTTTTGCATGACTTTAGATAGATGTCATGCATTGAGACATGGGAAGGAGACCTTCCCTTTTTCTTCTAAGATTTTTTGTTTATTTTTTGAGAGGTTTCCAGAGACAAGGCATACATTTTTTTGTTTCCATCCTAGGCCAATCACTAAGGTCCAGATGCGCATGTGGGGGTAGATAATTCCCAAGAGGTGCCTACCAGAGTTTCCGTCCAATATTTCTCCTGAGGCACTAGCACTACTAGCTAGAGAGGATGACCATGCATTTTTCATCTTGGCATTTCGATACACGGGGATTGATTGGAGAGGGTGTCCACTCATATTCTTCATAGTGGTTGAGCCTCCAGATGATAGAGGTAATATTAGTGTTTTCTTTAAATTAATAAGCTAGTTTCATCTTCTTGTTTTAATGAATTATAATAAAATCTATTATATCACATTATTTAACTTTTTATATTAAATTGTTTAAAGAAATATTTTTAATTATTTATTTATACTATATATTTTGTAGATATCGGCACATTTGACAGCGGTGTGTCTGCTACCCCACTAGATGTCCGAGGAGATGAGGAGATGGGAGATGCCAAAGAGGGTGAGGCACATCCTTAGGGGGGCGTGGGCATCCGGGTTCGTAGGCCTAGTCTGCGAGTTCATATGGACTACTGTGATAAATTGGTTAGAGTTTTGATTGGTGCGGGATTCTGCCTTGCGAGGCCTCAAGATATCACTGCAGATCCTAGTTTCATGGGTCTATACAGAGATTGTCCACGTGAGATGATGTATCTTATGCCACATATCATTAGAGCTAGTAGATTAGTAACAAGGATGAGGGATGTAGGCCAACATCATGCAACAACAAATACATTAGATGAGGGTGGTGATGATGATGATCAGGGTGATGAGGGTGGTGATCATGATGCTTCTAGTAGTACCACCCCATTAGATCATGGTTGTCAGGGTGTCGATGACCTTTCTAGTATTACACCTCATTAGTCATTTGATGATGATATGCCAGAGCTAGAGGATGTGCCTCATATTTATCCTGACAGATCAACAACTATCCACTTCCTCCTCCACCACAGAGTTCACCATACCATGTTCAGGGCGCAAACGTAGTTGAACATCCATTTTCTTCTACTCATGCATACCAGCCACCTCCTTCTCCACCTCAGCTAAGTTCAACAGAAGTTGATCATGCAGTGGTTGACCACCCATCATCTTCTACTACAGACTAGTCTGGCACTATGTTTGTCTTATCGAATATTTGATTGCACTTATTTGACTTATATATATATGGTTCATTTTTTTTCATGTTTATGTACTTAGTTTATATGTTGGTGTTGAGGTGTATATTGTTAAGTCATGTTAGATATGTTCATTTAGTGTGCTTGTAGATACATGTGTATTTGAATATAACTATTATTTGACATGAGATTTATATTAATTTGAGGATGTGTGTGGTGATGATGCTAGATTAGAATTTTTGTGCTTTGTTATATGTGACCATGATCAAGGAAAATTTTAATGATGAAATTTTATCTTGAAGTTTAAAAACATTCGCGAATCTCACTAGTCCATAATATGAAAACTATAAAATATTTATTGATATATTTGTAAAATTATTCAAATTTATAATTATTTTATATATACTCTCTATATAATGTTGGTGATTTTTAAGGTAAAATAAATTTATATTGTAAAATTTGGGCCAATCATTTTTATAAAAATGGAAATAGGCGAATCTTTTTTCTGGAAAAATCATGGAAAATTAGCCCATCTGCGAATATTAGCCCCTAAAATTTTCCATGATGATGATGATGATGCCATGTTAGATTATTATATTTTTGTGCTAGCTAATGACATTTATATATGCTAGAGGTGTATATAATTAGTTGATGGTAGTCAATTCAAATGCGTATCGTAGATGATGTTTATGATTGTTAGATAATTATCATCATGATGTTTATTTTTATGAAATAATATTTATTGTAGATTATGTATTGGTGAACTTATATCAAACTTTTATATATGAAATTGAATGCAAAATGACCTACTTTAAAAAAATGCAAAGATATTTTTATAAATTAAAAAGCTTAGTATGGTTGAAACTATGATTGTAAAATTAGGCTATATAATAGGTTGATATGGATTTAGGCTAGAATAATACATTTGTAGTTGACATGAAACTATTTTATTTATAATTCATGTTCTCCACCTTAAAATGTTAAAATATGCCCCCTCATAATGTTTTCCTATATGTATACATTTAATTATTTTTCTTATTAATATTTTGTAAAATATTACATATCAAATCCATATTAAACATTGAAAAGTTTACAAATATATCTCATACATTGAATTATAAAGCAACTATTAATGGAGTAAGAATTCTCTCCATCTTTCTCACTAAAGCGAAAATATAAGAAAATTTTCAATTTAAATTACTTTCATTTTCTATATATAAAGTATCTATAAAATCATGTTATTTAATATGGACATTTAAATATTTTACTTATAGTTGTGAGTAAAATATTTTTTGTTATATATATATTTTTAAATATCACATGTAAATGAAATATAGAATGAATTACACATAATGTAACATTAATAACACTATTTCTTGTCATGTCAAAAAATTACATTTCTTCCTTGTAGTAAAAAGTAAATTATTTTTGTTTACTCATTACATTTCTTTCTCATAATAAAAGCTATTTTTTTTACTTTTGGTTACTTTATATATCTATATAAAGTTATATAATATTAAGATGTAAATTGAAGTATTGTAATGACGACCAACATGAATTTATTTTGTTATTACTATTTTTATTTGTTAATTTAAATTATTATTTTACTATTTTTAAATGTAACATTACATGACAACATCTCTCCAATACTAAGTTGTGGAGGGCCACTTGGAGCAATTAATTTAGATTTAATATAACTTAAAAAAAAATTATTTTTTATAAAATTTAATTTACTACTAAAACTTATGATATTTTCAAGCGATTTAAATTTAATATTTATAGAACCTCTTACCAATTTTAAATTATAATCTTTTCTCTCTAAAGATGAGGATAAAGACATGTAAATAATAAGGCTTGTGAAGCTACTTGTAATTGGGGATTTCTCTATTGGAAGTTCTCTCTTAAAGAGGCAAGTGAACTTTTTTCTAGTAATAAGATACACATTTTGATGCTATTTTGGTTCTTTATTTGCTATTGTGCTGATTTAAAATTAACTATTTTTAATAACAAATATGAGTTAAATAATATAAAAATGATACTATATTAGATTTAAACTTTTGACAAATAATATATTTGATTATTTCTTAATGAACAATTCAAAAAATATTATTTCTTCCACATACTTATCATGAGATATAGTCACTAAAATTCATGTTTCACATTTCTCCTAGCTAATATTACATCATGTTCACAATGATAAAAAAATGTATACTTTAAATAATTTAGTTATAAATACATAAAAAATAGATATTTATTTTACATAATCTAAATAGGAAACTTAAATGCATTACCAAGTCTTTTTGAAAGTCAAACAAATGCCTTTTAATCACCATCGCTAATGCAATGTATTTGATATGTTCCTCTCGCATCGGTGTAATCATCTTTACCAAACGCACCACAAAAATAATATTTAAATATATAGCTATAGCTTGGTTTGTTTGATAACATGAATGTTTCCTATCGGTGCGAAAATGTTATAAGTGCACATCGATGCATAAGTGTGACATACTGTTATGAAAATTTAAATTTGTGAACCAACAATGGTGCATCATAGGTATGTGCACATTGGTTCTGGTGTAGTTTTGTTTCACAGTGCACCAGAGCCAATGCATGACTGTGTTTTTAGCACACCAATGATTTTTTTTTTTTAATTGAAAGTTATGTTTCAATATTAATAAATACATTTTTCATTTAATAAAAAAATGTATTTTATGTATGAGGCTGATGTATTTTATATGTCAATAATGTAGCATAGATGTCAGCACAGGGAACAAGAGCAGGAGCAGGAGCAGGAGCAGGAGAAAATGACAGACCCATACAATATGGTCTGACCATGGGAGGCTAGAGAGACGGATAACACCTAATTGTTATCCTACAATACACACTCTAGGTGTCTTACTTGGATCTAAGCGGTCCTTGCTACAAGTTTCCATGGTGCCATGGATTTCAGAAATGGAATTGTGAAAAGTTTATACTTTGTTAAATGATACTGGTTCAAATAGTAAAGTAAGAGTGAAAGTAGATGTCAGTGGTACAAAGAAAAGATATTAGATTAGGATTTCATGGATCTTATCAGTCACACACCAAACACCATGAAAACTTACAGGTTTTCCTTTCACACAACTGTTGGATCGTACAATTGATGTCTTTCAAATCAGTGCCGTGATGTATATGGCTTAGGCTTGTGACTTTAAATGACATGTTATTCATTGTTAAAGTTGTGATAGAGTTAGCACTGCATGATGATTTATAATGATGAAGAACTAAACAAGAAGAAAAAACATGTGACTAAACCAATAAGTATCTAAATCGAGACTAAATATTCAATGTTATTTCTAAGTGCACTATTTTGTTCTCATTTTCCTATTTGAGAGAGTTCTAACATTGAATCTGTATTATCATAGATAATGTACAAAATTGGAAATAATAAGTTTTAAGTACTGTAAAAAAAATTCCATTGCAAAAAAACATGTAAAAACGTTTATGAATCTTACCAATTATATTATAAAATGCCAATAAGACGAATAAAAAATAATATAATTAAAAAAATAATGAAAACAAAAACATACGACAATAACATAAATGATGAAAAAGCACAAGTACATATCACTCTCCATTTTCATCACCTTGATTATCTTCCTCGCTTGGCATGATAACATTGTTGTTCTCAAAAATATGGTTTGATATAGATTCATGTCTTAATACAAATGACCAATCCCTATCCAGCACATTTGGGTAGAACAACACCTGGTTGCAGTGTTTTTAGAAGACATAAGGCTCTCTAGCTTCATGACACATCTTTCTAGAGTTGATAAATATCAGCCCACTATTGCAATCTTCCTTTACATTATTTCAATCAAAGGTGTCCCACCACTTGAACCTAAAAATAATACATTGGAATGAAGAGAGTTCCACTTGAATGATCTCTTGTATATTTCCAACATAACCTAATGTCCCCTGCATTAGGTTTTGATCATGATGGCTAGAAAGACTAGATTGGTCGAACTTGAATTCCACTCCACAATCTTTTGTCATGCATCCATCATCAACATCCTTAGTGTGGAAATGATGTCCATATGCCCACATAGATGGGAAACAATTCACCTATAAAAAAGGTGAAAAATTCACAGTGTCATATGTTTAATAATCCAAAGATAATTCAAAATATAAAATATATAAAGATGTTACAAGTCAAAGGTGTAGTATGAAGTTAAAACTATACAAATAGATATTATAATTACCGAGTTGTTGCACCCAATCCCTATGTTTAGTGCATGTAACTACCAGATGCACCGTATTTCTCTCTGACTTGATCAACAACCCAACTGTTAGGGCATTACATTGGCATATTTTATTTTAAATGATCAGGGTAAGACACACTTCTACCATTCAACCATTTGAATTATTTCCTGCCACTATCCCATTTCCTCTTCTCCTTTTACAATGTGTCACACAATTGTGTCTCTTCCATATTATAAAGAATGAATTTGTTGATGGCTTCAATTTCTGAATTCGTTGATGAAATCACACATACATACATACATACATACTTACATACATACATACATACATACATACATACATACATACATACATACATACATATAATATATATATATATATATATATATATATATATATATATATATAGTACGAATGAGAGAAAAAAATGCATTAATATGAAGTATAGTGTGAATAATTACTATGTAGTAATTTTACAAATGATAAGCTTGCACTTACTCTTTATCATGCGCTTCCTTCCATTCGTTTTGAGAAGCTCCCCTTATTTTTTGTCTTCATCCCTTTCACCATCCCAAATTGCCGAACTTGGTGTGTTGTTGACCTGCTTGATGTACTCACTGACATAATAGAAATACTCATACGATATATACCCTTCTACCAGAGACCTTTGGTTTTTCCCTTGTTCGAAAAAAACCTTTCAATTTCTTCATGTACCTCTTTAAGAAGAACATGCAACGACAAGAAGCGACCCCAACTAATTCAACCTCGTCTACTAGGTGATTAGAAGATGAACGTGCAAGTCCATGAAACTAATCGACAACTCCTTATCAAACATACAAACAATATAAGCTATCTCTTGACGACACCATAGAATGCTATCCATATGAATCTCCTTTGATGTGATCCAACGTACAAATGCATATAATTTAGATATGGCACATCGTAGGTCTTGGGGAAGTCATGGTTCACACACCAACACACAAGTAGATGATAATGACATTGCATAATAAATAGTACATTATGAAAAAATTAATTATAAAATATACCATTAAATAAATTAATAAAAAATAAAAAAATCATTTTTTTGACATATGTACTCTTAGAAGTTTCAAATGGTCATACAATTTCAACCCCAAAGAAATGACCTTCCACAGTGAAGCAATGTTGTATTGAAGACCCATATAAAGAAGGCACCCTCACACTCATTATAACTTCCTTTGCCAAAGAAATATCATATTTCCTTAGAATCAATGGGACATCACCTTCTTTGAAAGACCAAGAGGGACCAACCTCTCCTCTAGTTTCTTGTCTTGGTCAATGTTTCTTTTTAGTTTTTAAAGAAATAAGATCTCTCCTAACAACCAATGTGTCACTTTATTTTGATGATATGTGCCTCCATAAAGAAGATGAAACATTTTTAAATATATGCATGGGATATAGTATGTGGGAAATGCTAAGACGCTCCTAATATGGGAGCTCATAAAAGTCATATTTCCTTTCATCCCAATGTGTAATTTCTCAACATAGGTGTCAAAGAATAATAGATCATCAAACATCGGCTCCCCATTTGAATCAAACGTTTCTGAAAAATCATTCCCCTTCTCTCTCTCATATGCTCTAAGCCATTCAAATGGTGTTAGTGTTCCAGGCCTTCGGTTTCCCTCTAGTTTACCATTGAAAGAAAATGCTTCTCTTCTGTAAGGGTGTTCTTTTGGAAGGAATATCCTGGAGCGATCATACAATGGATTCGTAGGTGGTCGTACCACCTAGCCTTCAAAGAAGGCCTACAACATTTACATCCATGATACCCTTTTGTTACAAGACCTATGAAATTATTGTATACAGGCCGATATGTTAGCAACCATGAAAATATGGAAATTGTAGCGAATTAAATTAATATGCAAAACAATATTGTTACTAAACAAATAAATAAGAATGTAATTTACCAGATAAAATTCCTAAGACTGGATAATCATGTATGGTGTAAGCACATATTCCATACATCATAAAAATCCTCTCCATTTTGATGGGTCTTGATATATTATACACATGTATGCCTTCCAATAATCCCTTCAATTCATCTACCAATGGTTGTAAGTAGACGTCCATATTATTCACACGTCTTCTACCAGGGACTATGAGAGGCAACATAATATGTTCATTCTTTACGTACAACCATGGGGGGATAATGTTATTGATCACTACTATAGGCCAAACAAAATAGTTGGTGTTTTGGATGGAATATGGGTTGAAGCCATCCATGGCTA
Source organism: Pinus taeda (assembly GCA_000404065.3). NCBI lineage: Eukaryota > Viridiplantae > Streptophyta > Pinopsida > Pinales > Pinaceae > Pinus > Pinus taeda. The sequence goes on from APFE030682100.1 coordinate 102,270, forward strand.
TGCTGAGTCATATACGTTATACTTCATCCTTGAATTTTTTAGGCCATGTGTCCTCTATATGCTTCATGGATATTGAATATGTTTGGATTCACATAACTCCCGACTCACTTCTATGTGAGGCATGACATCCCTGTAACATAGCTAATTCTTTGCAACGAAAGAGTGTTTAAACCCTTAGGGTTATATGCATATGCCTCAATATTTTATGAGGACCAAGTGATTTAACCATTTTTTTTAATTACTATACGTGTCATGCCCACATTTCAGACATATCTCTTTGTCTACATATTCTCCTCTATATAGAATACAATCATTCAGACATGCATTATATGATATGTACTCAACACCCAACTCTGTAGACAATGCACATTCTCATCTCCTCAATTCCTCTCTCTCCATATGACTTTGGCCTCATCCAAGAAGCTATGTATCGTCTTGGAAGAAAATGTTAAAGCCTTGCAGGAACGTGCCAAGATGGAAATCACAGCAATGACCAAGCGCGACCTTGATGCCCATTGATTTCCTTTCATCATTGTTGTTATAAGGGGTTTTGAAAATAGAAAATTTTGCAGGGTTTAGCATAAATGAATGATCCAAGGTTTCAGTTCATCAACTCTTGACGGTTTGAAGAATATGGCATGTAAATATGAAGCATCGTCCATCTTGAAAAATTTATATCTGGTGACATGGTAAGTTGTTTGACGTTGTTGTTGCTTTTGAGAAACCTAACATTAAATAATATGAGGTTGTGGTTTTTGCGTGTGCCATAGGTTAAGTGTTTAAGACGAAATATTAATTTTGTCCTTAAAAATGTCTTAAACTGCCTTGTTATGTAGTAGTGATGTAAGCTATGGTTGTGAAGCAACTTGCAATGGGAGATTAAACCCTAGTTGAATCTTTGTCTAAATGTAATGTTTTTTCATGATATCAGACATTTAGATTCTAAACTTGTTGGTGGGAATTCAACTCCTAATATTCTAGATGTAAAGAATATTACTTATTAAAGGTTATTCTTTACTTCAAAAATGTTTATATGAAAAAGTGATTAGAAAACATTCTAGAGGGTTATAAATAGTCTATGACTCTCTACTAAAAATGTATGCACCGAGTATATATAATTTACCTTCTATTTAGTGCCAAAGTAGTTTTCTTTGGCATGAGCATAGAATTGTTGATATGCATCCATCTGATTTAGTCATTGAATAAATACATGAGCATGATTCACTCTCTCATATTTGAAAATGATTAATTCCCAGACCTATATAATTTTACATTTTCCTTACTATAGGGTCTATTATATAGAAGGTTACCTAATCAAAATTTTTATTAAAATAAGAGTGTGATTACCCACTATTTTGTTTTAAATAATAACCATCACACACACACACACACACATATTGATGAGAGCCAAAATCGGGAGGTTTTGTTGGCATGATCAAATTGGATGGTAAAAATAACATTTTTACATGAGAGGTGCTAAAATAGACTTCAACAATGGGGAAATAGGAATTGTTTCCCTTGTGTGAAATCACAAGCATATATAACATTGGAAAAATATGAAACCAAGCTTCCAAACTATGTCTTAGTTTGCTAACAATGTTGACTCGAAGATTTTGGAATTTGTGCTAGTTATCCTACTCATTTAGAGTCTGGATGAGAATATTTTGGGATTTTTGTCAATTGTCCTACTGATTCAGAATCCAACTTTGAGACTTAAAATTTCGGAAACACGTATTTTGTAGATCAACTTAAGATTTTTCATTCTAAGTTTACTTAACGTTGCAAGTGGATTTGAAAATGGGAAAATTGTTGACATTCTAGAATTTTCATTTTGAGTTTAATTCTGTTGGAAATTGATTTGGTGATGGAAAATCACATCCATCATGTGCAAGCATTTTCAAGGTAAATTTCTCGTAGTAGGCCAATTTAATGCGAACATGGACACATATTTTCTAAGTTAAACAACTAGTTCTAAAGCAATCTTACAGTGGAAAATTGTTTCCTTTGAGGGAACCATTTCCATGAATTGTTTTTGTTTTTTTATAATTTAATTCTATTTAATTCAATTAGCATTAGTGAAAATATTGTGGCTATTATCGAAACAAGAACCAGAGTTTGATATGTTGTTACATTGCATAGTTTTTGTAGTAGTCTTGCATGGTAAAAAGTCATGGTAGAGTAATGGGTGTATCAACCTTGATATACATTTCATGGGCCATAGAAGCCAATGCCAAATTTTGTGAAAAATGTCACAATAACATGCCATAGTTCCATCACCGCTAAGTTTGACCCTAAAATATTCTACATCTTAAGCAAAAAAGTTGTCAGTGTGAAAGGAAGGAACTAAAATGACAATGGTTCCTATCCTTGTTTTAAACTATAGGTCATTATGAAAATTTATAGATTTTGTCATCTCTAAACTAGCAGAAAGAGGACATTGATGTTGTATGGCTGGTATGAATGACCTCTCTCTTACTCCATGCACTCAACAACAATCCAATTAAAGAAAATTGGCCTTTTTAGGATGTTGTATCTTGGGTTGGAAGGGCTACAATAATAATTCCTTGAGGGATTAGAAGGGGAAGTAAAAAACCAACAAAATCTCTTTGTTATCATGTTCATAATGGCATAAAATATTCTTTCATGCCATGTGATCTTGGTAACCTAAAGGATGTGCAATGGTGGGAAATCAATTTCAATGTTTCTTATTTCTAACCAATTATTGTGTTCATATGGAAAAGTGTGAATCACATCCCAAGCCCTAAGATACCCAGTCGCATGCAGTTAAGAATTAGCCAGATTTATCATGTGTATAATGACAAAAAAAATTCAGTCATATCATGCAAGCCTAGTAACCTAATTAATGTCCAATGGTGGGAAATTAATTTTAACGTTTCTTGTTTCCATATGATTATTGTGTTCACGTGGAAACGTTTGAATCAAAGTTGATAAAAATGCATGGAAACACCAAACCCTAAGATGCCTAGTCGCATGCAATTAAGAATTATCCAAATTGTTACACGATCTTAAATAACATGACATTCATATATTGATTTTCTTTTAGAGAGCAATCAAAAAGTGATTATATTGACTGACCAAGATATGGTTGTATTTCCCACATTTCCAATAGGGATTGGGACATGTTTATCCTGTGAGATTTATTCAGTTCAAATGCATCATCATATTTCTCCATTGTTGAACAATCATTTTCTTTAGTCATTATCTAACTACACAATCCAATGGCACATAATGGTTTCCAGGTTTCATCCCAAGCTAGTAGTGATTCACAGTTTGTGGAATTTATCTAATTGTTGGTTTGATTTTCTTTCCTCGAATCAATCAATAGACTGAAAGAAATTTCCAAGAATACCCCTAGGTGTTGGAAACTTAGCATGAACCTACTGAAAGTGAGAGGAGATTAAGAGATAATATATCTTCCATTCCTAAGTTACTCACCCAAGGTTTGTTTTGGGTGATAATAGACATAAAGGAGTAATTAAAACATATCTCTATGAATGTTGATGATAAGGAAGCTTGTAGCCATGAACCTAAAGAATCTATAAACAACCAAGTTTTTTTGGAATTAATGCAAACTAATTATTTCAAGGAGGTTATGGAATGGAAATAATCCCTCAAAGAACAAAGATTTAGAGCAACTGACCATTCATGATACTATGAGTAATCCCTCTTTGTCATCATCTCATTCATGATCTCTAAGGTCTAGCCATTGTCATTTTGGTTTAGGTATGGACACATTGACAATAGAGATTATATATACAATTAGTACATTAGTTGTCCCAACTCAACCAAGGAAGCATCTTAGGAAGAATAGCTAGTATGAAATATCAAGGTTATTACTAGAAACGCATCATCAAACTCTATATGTAAAACAAATTAGGGATGTCATGTGAAAGAGAACCAAGTTTCTGAAAACAAAAAAAATGAAGATGTTGATCAAGGAATAAAAAATATTACTTGTAGACCTTGAAACATAACACACATCAAATTAGGGGCATGAAAATGCATATATCCTCTAAATACACAACAATAATTTTATTCAGACACGCAATGACAAAACTTGAAAAACGTATTCCAGATGAACATAAATGCACATAGGTGAAAAAAGATCTTCAAATGCCATAAAAAATAAATAAATACAAATATTAAAAAAAAAACTAAAAAAATGAAAAAAAAAACTAATAAAATTAAGAAAATTTGAAAATTAACTGCCATAGTTTTCAACAATTTGGAAATCAAACATACATAAAAAAAAATGGAAGAATCCTATGATGTTGAATGGGGTAAGCATCCCATGTGATAGAGAACCAAGTTATCTAAAAACAAAAAAAACATAAAGGCATTGTTCAAGGAATAAAAAATGTACTTCTAGACTTGAAACATAACACACACATCAAATTAGGGACATGAAAAGTCATATAGCTTCAAAATACACGGGGATGTTCTTATTCTAACACATAGGGACCAAGCTCAACGATCATATGCAAGATGAACTATAACATACAAAGGTACAAAATGAACTTCAAAAGGCGTTGAAATTAAAAAACGAAAATGTATAATTAAGTAAAATGGCAAAATTACTTCCCCGGTCGATATCAGTAACTTCATAGAAACAATTCTGGAGACTTGAACCCATGCTACTTGGGACAAAAATCGTGAATGATACCACTTCAGATAAGCTACTTTGACACTAAGTTAACAAGAATTAAAATTCAAAAAATAAATAATTTCCTATCTTTCAAAAATTTGAGAAAGAAAAAGTTTAAACATGATTTACACTAACATTGTTTTTCTAATAAAACTCTCAAATACCTCTTGAAACTTCAAGAATTTTGAGGATCTCAATTGTAGAATGAGGTTTACCTTTGCATTATATGTCCTAAAACAATTTGATGGACATTTAAAAAGTTGCTTGAAACTATGAGTTGTAATTTCTTGTCTAAGATTATACCAATTTTGAGCATATATAAAAACCAACACTAGAAGAACAAATCTGTACAAAAACAAATACATCTACAAAAATGAATAAAATAAATTTTGTTATGGGTTTAGGATAATGAAAGAAAGATAACACATATAAACAATTCATAGATGCCAAATATGAGTAGGCTAGTTTGAATTTCAACTAAGAATGCAATGAGATAGAGTAGCTTGATTTGAATTTAATGAGTTGCTTAGAATGATTTAGCCACCAAACAACAAACATGTCATCGAAGTTTATTCAACTTGATCCAAAAATAAAGAATATACACATGATATTAAGTGGATTAATTTTATGCTATTTCATATTAACAACGTGGTAGTCAGTAGCTAACATATATTATTGAATGAAGGAAACAAAGGTCAAATTTGATCATCCTCATTTTGGATCAACTTGCCTATAACAAGAAGTTTTTTATATGTTGTCAATGATATTTTTAAGACATCGTTCAATAATATTGTTTTCATTTCCAGCTATATTTTATATCATACTTGTAACAAAAAAGAGGTAAACAATTCGTACTATATTAAAGATATGGAGTTTAATGGGTTTGATCTCAATAATTATCATGTGTGCTCATGATTTAATTCCAATACTGAAGTCATGAATAGGTTGAAGGCATTTATAGATGAATTGAAGCCGAAGATGTGATTTTCCCACACAAGTCATGACTATGTTGAAAGATTTTATTTGTAAATTGAAGCAGAAGACATTATTTTCCAACACCTGCATACCAAGAAAGGTTATAATTTCAATTCTTCACCAAAAGAAATAAAAATTAGAACAACATTAACCCATGTTATGGTTGTTGAAAATCATGGAGACATTGGATGGAGCAAGGTCTATAAGGACCCTTGATTTTGTAACGACGTCCCCCACAAACCCAACTCAAATTAGGAAGAACTAACAATGACTCAGGAATAGTGTTGATTTGACCTAATCTCTTTCTTATTCGATGGCGCAGAGGAATATTTTTCATATTTGATTTTGTAGGCTTCCTCATATGTGTATAACAAAATACCTCAATTGAAATATCAATGTATCCCCACAAGGAATTCTATGCTCCTCTACCCATTAAAATATTTTTCCCAACAAGGGCCCTTGTGCTCCTCTACTCCTTGCAATATTTTTACCCATAAGGGATCTTGTTCTCCTCTGCTACTCATAATATTTTTCCCAATAATAAAAAAGGGCCATGATTCACTACGCTCCACATCCATCTCTAACAATATATGATTCCATCCCTCACATCCTTTTCAATAAAAATTGGTGAATTTAAGTCATCTACAGTCAGAAAAAATGTTGATAACATGACACATTGTATGTAAATACATGCATCAAAATATTTCCCTTTCAATAAAAAACTAGTGCATTTTGAGTCATCTACAGTTAGAATAAATGATGATAACATGACACATTGTATGTAAATACATGCATCAATTTATTTCCCTAAAGACAACAAAGCAAGGTAGGAATTCTACTTTTTTCTAATTAAATGTTGAATGCCCCATTGGCATAAATTCAAAAAATATTGCATAACATGACATCAAAACAAATTTATCACATAATAATTTCCAACTTATAAGGCACAATTGATCTCATCACCTGGTAAAAAACTTGAAAATGAAGTGCAAGTCATGATAGTTATAATGTCAAATTGAAGGTGGTGCAAACAGAAAATAATGGTTACTAAGCCTCTCAATGGCAATTATAAAGGCATGAGAATCCAACTTCCCATATCCATTGGCCTTACAAATAAAGTCATTGATGCAGTGTGGTCCCAAGCAAAGAAACCCCCATGGTTATTAAGCCTCTCAATGGCAGTTATAAAGGCATGAGAATCCAACTTCCCATATCCATTGCCCTTACAAATAAAGTCCCTGATGCAATGTGGTCCCAAGCAAAGAAACCCCCATTTACTCAGCATCCTACAACACTATGCCTAGATCTTTATTTTTATTTTAAATCAATCAAATTATTATTTTTATTTTAACTCAATCAAATTACATTAAAAATAATTAAAATAAAATTAATAAGTTTGACAACTCATGCTTTTTCCATTGTAATTTTAACGTATGGTTTTTCCCATGGTATTATTCTAATATAGCCTATTTAATCTTAATCTAGTGCATAATTCTTTTTAAAAATCACAATTTTCCAATTTTGCGCAATTTCTAATATGTGATTAATATTAGTTTCTTCACTTTTACCTTTTCTATTTGCCCAACTCGTTTTATTTGGTTGTAGACTAGACGAGAGATGACTAATCATATGATAATATTTGAATCTAAAATACTATCATTGTCCTTTGACAAATATGAAAATCACTCCTATACAAGACAATTTCCAGAGGTGTTTTAGCTTCCCAAATCACAAAATTGATCTAGCAAAGTTTCAAGATCAATCTTTGGCTCTGTGTCTTTTCCCATTAAACATTTTAACTAAATCAAATTACATAAAAATAAATAAATTAAATTAAACAATGAAATTAATAATTAAAATAAAATTGAGATAAATTAGTCCATTTATCGTTAGCGGTTTTGACAAACCATGATTTTTGCCTTGAAATTCTTCTCTAATGTAGCACATTTAAATGCATAAGATTTCATATAGGTCATCTTTTTCCTTGTGTAATATGAAGCATGAACTTTACTTCAATGTAGACTTATCAGTTTGTCTAAGTATGATATCTCATGGATATATTTTTGAAAAATAAATTGAAAATTAGTATTTTGTAAAGTTTCCTTTTGCATATAATGTATACATCATGCAAAATAAAATTTAAAAAATATAAGAATAGTTTTATTTTTGTTTTGAAATATTATTGACTGGAAGTACCACAATTGACCATGTCCTTTAATGGGTGTGCCTATTGAACTCAAATTAAAATCAAGAGAAGTTAAATTAAATCAACATAGATCTATCTTAAATACAGATCTAACATGAGCTAAGAGGAATCAAATTTCTTCATCTGCAAATTGCAATTTTTTTTTATGAGACGACATTATTTAAATGTTTTTTATAGTTTTTTTTTAAGATTTCTATCTTTTTTTTTTGATGGAGATGAGAAAAATTTCAACTTGGATGATGGACAGACAACGTACACATCATATTGGGGCTGTAGAATGAACCTCTAGGCTGAATTAAATTAAATTATTTTGTAATTTCCAATTTTTATTATTATTTAAATTTATAAATATATTTTAACTTAAAATAATTCGATTAAAATAATAAATAAATTATATAATACTTTATAGTGAAAATGGATGATAAATAAAAATAAAAAAAATAATCATCTCTCGCATTTTTTTTTTGCTGAAGCAAGGAACTGTCCTTCTATTTCATTATCCAAACAATAAATTTACATCATTTACATAAAGCAATTACGCTTTAAAGACCCGGGAAAACCAATCAATCTGATTTGGAATGACCTTCCCCCAGCAAGAGCAAAGTTAACCTTACAAAAAAAGAAAAAAAAAAATTCCTAGGATGGAAAAAGGAATTGTGACAGAAAAGAAAACACCAAAAACACCTTTAACAAGGTTTTGCAAGGTGAGAAAGCACTGTAGGCCCCACAAAGCTGCACCCCCAAATCCGGCCGTTGATTCCAACAGTGTAATCGGACAACACGGAACAATATCGCAACACCTAATAGCACAAAGGATAGGGCGCGACGGGAGGTGGTATTTCTGACCATCCCCTGCCACGTGTCAGGAGCCTAGTGGAATCACTCCCACAATCCCTATACCACGTACCTCTCCGGAGCCTAGTGAGCAACCGGAAACCACTAAGTGCCTGGTAATCTCCCCCGTACGCAAAATCACCTATTACGAGGTTTTGTAAGGTATGAAAGTACTGTAGGCCCACAAAGCTACACCCCCAAATCTGATCGTTGATTCTAATAGCGCAATCGGACGACCCGAAACAATATCGCAACACCAAATTGCACGAAGGATAGGGCGCGATGGGAGGTGATATTTCTGACCATCCCCTGCCACGCGTCAGGAGCCCAGTGGAATCTCTCTCACAATCCCTATACCACTTACCACTCCGAAGCCCAACGAGCAACCAGAACCCGCTATATGTCTGGTATTCTTCCCCATAGGCAAATAAAAGAAAATGTCGGCCTTCCGAAAGAACCAACCATTCTGCTCGCGAGAGAACACATTAGAACAGGTTTCCGAGACTGTCTTGGACTGAGAAAATGACTCAGTGTTGTAAATCAAAGAAGTAAGGAGATAAGGCAACTCACACCCTAGTGAAGAGTGATCGGTTTGAGCATGCCCTTCATCCAGGAACCAACTGAAGTACCACCAATGAACGTGCATAGAAACCTTCATTCTGAACTATTTAATTTGGCCCAGTAATTGGAAATTTCTCTGTCGTCCACTACTTGTTCATTGTAGAGAGCTTTGAAACTGCTATGAGGTGTCTCCTACCATATCAGCTCAGTTCTGCCTCAGAATTTATCACACCTTGATTGGCGAGAGTGTCTGCGATCTTATTGGATTTTCTTCGAACATGGTTAAAGCTTACAGTTCGAAGACGCAAAAGATGATTTTGAATCCTCTGATACACCTGAATTAGTCTCCAGTGTTTCGAGACCTTCTTTGGCACTGTTCCACAACTGATTCTCTTGACTGCATTGATAGAGATCTCTGAATCTGCTTCAACAATGACATTAGAACAATGTGTCAGTTTCAGAAGCTCTAAACCATGTTCCAAAGCCATTAATTCAGCCATATTATTGGTGGCTATCCCTAAATGGAAATGGAAAACAAAGATGATGCTTCCCTCTTCATCTCTTAAAACACCTCCATAACCTACTGTTCCAGGGTTTCCTTTTGAAGCACCATCAATATTGCATTTTAGATACCCTTTCGGTGGAGGATGCCAGAAATTCTTCTCGGTATCCATATCTTTGGCTTTTCTACACTTGTCCTAGGGAATGAGCTCATGTAGACCCAGTTGTATGAGAGTTTTCAACTCATAATTCGTAGGAGGATTCTTGGGGAAATTGCAGACAGTAGTGCTCATTGTCTCCTTAATTTGCTTTAGGATCAGGCCCATTAGATGAAGAGGGGTAGTTTTTTCACCCTTGAAGATTCTTTTATTCCTTTCTTTCCAAGCATTCCAGATAATGAAGCTTGGCATGAAGGCTCAGGCCAAATTAAGGAGTTCATTTTCTGAGAAGTTCCTTCTCCACTTGTTTAGGGTGTTAATAATACTGTCTTTATCTTTGTCTGCCTGTTGGAAAATTGTGGCAAAGGAATCCCACAACTAGGTAGCGAATTTGCAGCTATTGAGAATGTGTTCCATTCTTTCGTCTTGGGCTTTACATAACTGACATCTAGAGGGTCCAATAATTCCCCTTTTTCTAATATTGTCCCAAGTTAAGATTTTCTTATGATGCACTAACCACATGAATAACTTGATCTTCATCCATCCTTGTTGGCTCCAAAGTTGTTGCCAGGAATTGTCTGGAACACAGGAATCAAGATTCAAGATTATCCTCTTTGCTTCCCTAAGATTAAAGGTGCCTTCTTTATTGAGGCCCCATCTTAACTGATCCTATCCCTCTGATACCAAGATTTTCCTTTGCTTTAAAATGCCCATTAGTGCCTCTATTTTTGTTTTTATAGGACCTTCATCTCTGCTGTCTATGAATTTCCAGTTTCTCCATTTTCCAGTGTCGTGAAGAAGATTCCAGAAATCTTTGACTTTGGTTAATCCTTGGGAGTCAGCTTCTTGCTTGAGGCACATGAAATCCTCTTTTAATAGCATTGGTTCTTGTTGCCATTTATCTTCCCAGAAGAGAGCTAGATCTCCTTCTCTGATCTCCCAGAAATTGTTGTCTTGAACTAGACTTCTGTTATCCCAAGATTTATTCCATATGAAGGAGCCTTTTATGTTCCCTGACATTCTTATAAGATATTTTTTTTGCCAGGAGCTTGCATATTTTTCTTTCCAGGTCATGGCCCATTGAGCTTCAAGTTCCTTAACCCATCTCCACCAGAGCTTGGCTCCCAAAGCTTTACTTAGGATTTCCGGATTATCTAAGCATAGGCCCCCATGACTCTTGGGTTTGCAGATTTTTTCCCAAGAAACCAGAGCCCATTTCTTCCTAGTTTCTTCTTTTCCCCAAAGGAAGTCTCTTTGAATATTTTTGAATTGTTGTAGCACTTCTTTGGGGGCTAGGAGGGTTGATAAAAAGAACACAGGGATAGATTGAAGAACGACCTTGACCGGAATCAAACTTCCAGCAAGGTTCAATTATCTGATAGTCCATTTTTTAACTTTGTCTTGCATCTTGTTGAGCACTGGTTCCCAAATACATTTGTGCAATGGCCTAGCTGTGAGGGGAATTCCCAAATATTTTGAAGGAAGGGAATCCCTCTGGAAGCCCAAAATTCTAGAGATATTTCTTTGAATGGCAATGTTAGTATTAAAGAAAAATATTTTAGATTTGGAGAGATTGACTTCCATACCTGATGCCAAGGCAAAGTTAAATAGAATTTTTTGTAAGCCAAGGCTTCTTTGATTGTAGGAATACCTTGCAGCATAGTGTCATCCACAAATTGTTGGCGAGTCATTGATTGACCATTCTCCATTAACTGAAGGCCCTTAATTATTCTCGTAGCCTTGGCCTATTTAATGGACCTACCCATACCTTTCATCATGATGATGAAGAGAAAGGGAGAAAGAGGGTATCCTTACCTAAGACCTCTAGAAGGAGTGAAGATACCTGAGGGCGAACCGTTCACTAAAATCAAAAAGCTAGAGGAAGTAACCAGAGCCATAACCCATTTGATCCAGTTGTGATCGAACCCAAACGCAGAAAGGAATTCTTGACATAGCTCCAATTCACCTTGTCATAAGCTTTGGCAATGTCTAATTGCATGATCATACCAACCTGTTTCTTGTTGGTAAGTGTGTGAACTACTTCATGAGCTTGAATAATGTTGTTTAGTATCTGTCTATCTTCTACATAACCTGATTGTTTCCCTGAAATTAGTGAAGGGAGTACCGGTTTGAGTCTACTAGCTAGCACCTTGGATATAATTTTATAAACCACATTGCATAAAGCAATGGGTCTGAACTTATCAATAGTTAGGGTTGAATCCTGTTTGGGAATCAGGGAGATGAAGGAGGTGTTGAGCGCTTTCAGAATAGTCCTGTTTCTCCTAGACTCCTCTACCACATTCAGAATATCTCGTTTGACAATGTTCCAGCATGCCTTAAAAATGTCTACATTGAAACCATCTGGTCCAGAAGCTTTGTTGTTCTGCATGTCTTTAATAACTTCACTTACCTCATCTTCAGTTACTGGTTTATTCAGGTTAAAATTGTCCTCTTTAGGCGCTAGCTTAGGGATATTTTTTGTAATGTCCTTGATATATTTCTCTCTGTTTAGATTATTTTCCTTAGTGATGCCTCTGAAATGCTGCACCAATGTTGTTTCAATACCTTTATGAGAGGTCTGCAGCTCTCCATTTTCATTCAGTATCGAAGAGATTCTATTGTGAGCTCTATTGGCCATGGTGGATCTATGGAAAAATCTGGTATTACATTCACCTTCTTTGAGCCACTGAACTCGAGACTTTTGTTTCCAAGATATTTCCTCTTGTTTGCATAATGTTTCCCATTCATGATGGTATTTATCAGCTTGTTCACTTTTGACTTTATCAAAACCATCCGTGATCAATGCTTGGTTGAGTTCTTGGAGTTTGATTTCCACTGATTTTTTATTCGCAAAAATGTTGCCAAACTCTTCCTTGTTCAATTCTTTGAGCCTGAGTTTTATGTGCTTGAGTCTTTTATGAAGGAGGAACATTATAGTGCCTTGTATCTACAAATCTTCGGACCACCATTTTTCAATATTGTTGATGAAATTTGGGTGGGAGAGCCGCGTATTCTCGAATATGAAGGGTCTATTCCTGGGAGAATCAATTCCCTTGATTTCTAATTGTATCGACCAGTGATCCGAGCCACCAAAGGGGAGAATACTAGCAATAATTTCTCTGTTTGTGAGCATAAGCTCCTCTGATAACAAAAATCTGTCTAGTATGGAGGCTACTTGTGCCTCCCCTCCTCTTTTATTATTCCAAGTGAAACGCCCATTGTGCGTTTCAAAGTCCACTAGTTTCATATCCTCTGAGAAGATTTGGAATGTTGTTGAATCTTTACTTAGCGGTCTAGTACCACCTTTTTTTTTTCCGAAAGAGATTTAATCATATTAAAATCTCCTCCTATGATCCAAGGAATTTTGTCATGTCTACTTCTAAGATCAACCAAGGATTCAAGAAACCTGAGTTTTTCATCTATTCTTTGAGGCCCATAGACGTTAGTGACCAGGAAGGGAACTGACACCTCAACTGGTTGAAAAAGTATTGAAAGGTAATTTCTAGATGCCTCCGCATCTATTATGCTGGCTTTTAGTGGGTTCCATAGAGTTAGGATACCTCCCACTGTGTTCTCCGCTTTAACTTCTAGAAACTCAAATCTATTAAGCCACATGTTGTGGATCTGTTTTAATTTCTGAATAGAGCATTTAGTTTCCTGAATGAAGATGATGTCCGACATGCTAGTTTCATTCTGTTACTTAGCATTCTTTTCTTTCTTTTACTACCTAGACCTATGATGTTCCAAGAAATGAACTTCATAATTAAAGATTTGTAAAGGGGTAGCTAGATAGGACTTTCATCTTACTCGGATCTATCATTAGCTTTCCACATTCCATCAAGAGCTCATTTTGCTTTTTCTTGCCCCTCTTCTTTCCTGGATTTCTAGTCGCTAATCTTGGAGTTGCTTTCATAGTTTTCACGCCTCGGTGCTCTTGCTTGTGAAAGTTTTTACCTTTGTCCATCCCTTTTTCCTGAGCTTTCCATAAAAACAACTGTTGTATTCTATTGCATTCTTCTTGAGGTAGAGAATCTATTCCTCCCTTGGTTCCCTGTATCAAGAATCCTTCTAGATCCAGGTTCTCCTTATCCATTATTTCCAGTAGCTCCTGATCCTCTAGATCTATTTCACTTTGGCTCATTTCTTGGTCCATATCCATTTCTATTTCACTTGTCATTGGCTCTTTTGGATAACCCGTATCTTGAGAATGTCTGTTGTCCTCTTCCTTTTCTCCTTCATTAGGACTTGTCTCCTGAGACTGGTTTTCTCTTGTGATTTCTTCATTCTCTTCCAGCACTTGAAACTTGTTCTGACTATTCATCTGTGCCTCGTTATGTAGTTGCTTCAGCCCCTTTTTTCCCATTTTCCCTTTACTTGTCACTTTCTGAAAGCTATCAGTCTCCTTCAAGGTATCAAGTTTCCTTTTATTCTCTGTTTTGCCAAGAGGGCAGTCTCTGAACAAATGTCCATGCTCATGGCATCTATGGCATCTGAATGGGATATGCTCGTAGTCCACTGCCTGCACCCATTCTTCATCAAGAACTTCCAAAATTACTTCCTCCGGAAGAGCACCTGATAGATCCATTTCCACACATATTCTAGCAAAGGAGGTATATTTACCCCTTCTTGTGGCTTTAGAAGTTTTGATGAAACATCCTAATTTATTGCCAATGGCAGCTAGCGATTCTGCTTTCCAATAATCCAGAGGAAGAGAAAAGAGTCTTACCCAAACAAGGACAATGTTGAAGGTTTCCTGCTCTGGAACAAAGTTCATCTTCCAAGGCCTCATATAAAGACCGACTGCTGCATAAAAGTAGGGTCCTCCTTCAAATATTTTGTCTTTGTCTTCGATATTTGAGAACACTACTGTGAAGAATCCTTTTGACCCAAGATGTAGGTCAATGCTTCCTTTGGGTTTCCAGTGATACTTGATCCACATCTATAAATCATTTTCAGTGGGCCAGAATCCCATGAATTTACAGATAATGGTGTACGTTCCCATGTGTTCCTTGTGCGCTTGCAGAGTAGGATCATTTAATATTATTCTAGGAGTTACTTCTGCTTTAGGTTTGCAGGGTCCCTTTTGTTTTTTCTCTTTTGCACCCTGAATTTTGTCTTCTTCCTCCATGTCCTTTGTGCTACTGTTCTCCTTGGTCTTGTTCCCTTCTGTTTCCTTTTCCTTGTCTTTGTTCCTGCCATCCACAAAACTTCTGCTGCTGATTGTCGATGTTTTGCCTCTGCCAGCTATCGCGTCTTTGTAGGAGGGAGTCAAGCTCCCTCCTCTTGCGCCCTCCATTAGAAACGAATGCCTGCACCATTCTAAAACCCTATTCAATCGCTTCCGCCTCCCTCGCATGAATCCAATTCCACTTTACAACCTCTGGCAAAATTTTCATTTTCTTAAAACTAAATTTATTTTTTAAAGAAGTTAAATTAAATTAAATTCTTTTATATTTTTTCAAATCATTTTTAATTTAAATTTATAAATATATTTAATTAAAAATAATTTTATTAAATTTTTTTTTCCAAGGAAAAATCGTAATCTTTCATTATATGGTGAAAAATTACATATAGTAAATGTTATTTAGCATATGCGAATTCCTTCGTGACTTTTAAAAAGTCTATAGTCTTCCTTGTAAATGTCTGTGTCATAATCAAAAAATCATCACGCGGGATGATACTGTATCAAAATGTCAAAAAACACCACACAGGATGTATGTATAGTAGGCAAAAATGTATACTTGCATCTCGCAGGATGTTGTTCATAAGTCGCTAGATTTCTATTTAACAACTTATATACATTACAAAAATCAATGGTCGTCCACCCGAGGGTAGAATTGATCTATGTAGGGCCTGTGGAAGTATTGATACTGAGCGTTGCCCCTCTGTTCTCTGATTATCCACTGTCCTACTGGTATGTGCGTGGCTTCCTTGGATAATCCGTCGGCACAGTGATTGTGTTCCCTGTAAATATGACGAACAATAATGGAGTTAAAATGTGCTTTGAGGTGCATCACTTCATCCAAAATATTTAAGAGTGTGTGTGCGTGGAATCTAGATTTCATATTGATCCAATTAATGATTTTATTAAAATTAATAGAATAAGAAATAAATTTATATTAATAAATATTTTCATTTTAAAAATAAAACCAATCTAGATTTTTTTTTAAATTGGGATCTACTAAAGGCAAAAAAATCAACTCTTTTGAGGTACAAACCTTTATAAATATGAAGTGAAAAAAAATTGAACCTCTCAATCTCGATAGATCCAGATCTCAAATAAATCAAAATTGACATATCAATAAATTAATGACTTAATTATCAATTAATATTATATTGTGTTGTGTTCCTAGCAAGTTTATTTTTCATATAAATTGCATCTATTAAATTGTAATTAAATTTATAATATTTATATATTGAAGATATATGTTTCATATTCACTCGTAAATTGCCTATTATAATTTTTCAAAATTACTATTGTAATATTTTTATAAAACTTTACAACCTCTTTTATTCCATTGATCTTGTCAAATATATGAATAACACTATAATTAAAAAATTCTATAATTACAATATCTACGTAAGAAAATGCTCTACTAGATTTATAATAGCATTGTACGGAATTACACTTTTAAATTTCAAATCCTCCCCTGAAAATGTGGAGGTAGTAAGTCTGGTAGGTGACATAGAACGTCTTAGCAAATGTTGTATTTGAGCTTCTAGGCTCGGAGAATTTTCTAGAAATCCAACATGGGGTTGGAATTGCGATAATTTTCAAGAAAAGAGACCATTATCTCACACTCCTAGTGTGGAATAGCCTGAAATCAGCTTCTATTGTCCAAAATCATTCTAATTCCATTTTCACATTGCTTTTATGAAAATATTTCAGAGCCAAAAAAAAAAAACCTCAACTACAACATTTGCGAGGCTTTCTATGTCCCCTACCAGACTCCCTGTGTAAGGACCTGTGGTCCTTGGCATAACTTCCTGGGTGAAGTGCGACGGCTTGTTGGCAAACAAGCGACTTAGAATGATGAAGTGCGAGCTCATGACCGAGGTGCGATGGACATATGTAATAATGCACATGAAGGGAAGGTTGAGAAAAGAGTTTATAAGGCGTGGGGAGTATTGGCTCAACCCATGGGCCGACTTACACATGATGGCAAGACCGACCAACAATGGAGGGCACATTGCAAGGTTGTAAGGGGTGTTTGGCAAGTCGGCTTGGGCAGCTCGACTTTCCCAACCATTGGTATAAGTAAACAATGCATTGAGGCATTTGAAGCATCACAATAGGAACGCTCTCATATCATACAAAGGAAAGGTGCAAAGTAAGGTGAAGCCGCAACAATAGGTAGGTGCAGCGCTATGCGCCCAACCTTGGGCAAAACTACATGGTGATATCGCATAAGACTTGTATCGGGTGAGGGCATATGTAGGAGGTCGCCTGGCGTATCGGTTTAGGGCGTGGGTGAAGCTACCTGGTGTTCGGGTGAAGGCGCGGGTGGTGGCTCGGGTGAGTCGCCTGCCTGTCGTGCAAGGCTAAACGTGGAGGTGGAAAAGGAGACTTGGGTGAGGTCACCCACCCACCGTGTAGAAGTAAACGAAGGGTGACTTGGGTGAGGTCGCCCGCCCGTCGGAACAAGGTTCGGTTGAGGAGTCGATTGGCAGCTCGTGTGAGGGTGCGTCCGCCCAGCTCAGGCAAGGAACTTTGGTTATGACACGGAGGTGTGGAAAGTTGTAATTTTGGCTAAGTATGAAACTTGGTGTTTCCCAAGTATACTTGTAAAACTTTGTAACAATGAAAGATTGTATAATATATTGTATTCAGGCATACTCATTGTTCAGAGAGTTGCCCCTCCCTTTATACTGTGCAATTGTGTTCTCTTGTATAATTGCTGATGATAATGAATGTGTATGGGTGTTCATTGGTATAAAGGAAACATAATAATTACTTGGTTGAGAAACACAAACTAAGTAGGACACATGGTTAGGCGTAGTCCATGAACATAAGTATTGGTGAAAAGAAAGTGTTTGGTGGTGCTGCACCTCACCAAGAGCGGTTGAAAGACTACCGCCAGCCTGGGGGTGTGACAAGTGGTATTAGAGCAGGTTCATAGTGGGTGAAGCTGGTGTATTGAAGCTGATTCAAGGTTGAAGCTTGGAATTTGATGATAGTGGAAGAAGGTGCTTGTAGGTGAAGGAAGATGTTTCACATACAAGTGGAACAAGGGTTGATTCATGGTTGCAAGCAACTTGGTGAAGCTGTTGGATGGTTGAAACTAGATTGCAAAGAAGGAAACTATTAGCAATGGTAGGTGAATCTCAAGTTGGATCTAGCCATGGTGTGAAGGATGCTTCGCTAGCTTTCATTGAAAAGGTGTTGGAAAGGATGGAGGACTTAGAGTCTTACTGGACTAAGAAGATGGACTTGGTCATGAAAGATCAAGAGGATACTTCGAAGATGAGGGAAGAACTCGATGAACTCCGGGCTCAACACAAGTACACTAATATTAAGTCTATACAACTTGAAAATGAAGTCAAGGAGATTGTAGAAGCGAGAGATCGAGGTCTGGTAGAGATCTTGAACTTGCAGAAGTCTCTTGATAAATCCAAAGATGAGATCACGGTGTTGAAGAGGGCCGTGAGGCATAACTCGGGTGGAGGAGTGCCTCATGTGAAAGTCAAGGAACCAAAATCTTATGATGGTACAAGGAATGCAAAAACTCTTGGAAACTTTCTCCGGGATATGGAGCAATACTTGGAATGCTTGGGTCTATACGATGATGACACAAAGGTGAAGGTAGCTGCTCAATTCTTGACAAAGGATGCTAAGATGTGGTGGTGAAGGAGGATGGATCATATTGCCAATGGCAATGCTGATGACATAACTTCATGGGATGACATGAAGAAGGCTTTGCAGACCCATTTCAGTCCTCAGGATGAAACATGGGAAGCAAGGATGAAGATTAAGTTCATAAAGTAGATAGACATATCAGCGGGAGTTTGCAAGTGCAGTTCTGGAACATCCTGACATGTCGGAGAGGGACAAGGTGTTCAACTTCATTATTGGATTGAAGCCTTGGGCATGCAATGAAGTGAAGAGGCAGAATATAAAGACACTTGAGGAAGCTTTTGCTGTTGTGGACACGTTGGTGGAGCATTATGATGAGATTTCTAATGAGAGGAAGAAGAAGTCCGATAAGCCGAAAGAGAAGAAGAACGATGATGCTTCGAAATCGGATGATAAGACGAAGACGAAGAAAGCCTTGAAGTGTTGGATATGTGCTGAACCACATACGGTGAAGAATTGTCCTTCAAGACCGAAATTGGCTGCTATTGCACAGTCTAATATGAAGAGTGAAGAAGATTTTGTGGGGATGATGCAGATTCTTGGAGTTGTTGCTGCTACAGAGGTGGTCTCTCGGAGAGATCCTGAGAGGAACAGTTTGGAGTATGTTCGGATGAAGATTGGGAGTGCTGATGTACTCACTATGGTGGATAGTGGGGCTACTCACAACTTCATGAGTGAAGATACTACGAGAAGGATTGCGCTGAAGTTTGTACCAGTGAAGGCACAAATGAAGACAGTGAATTCTCCTCCTGATTGTGTTCTTGGTGTAGCTGAAAGAGTGGACACAACACTAGGTGAGTGGACCGAGAAAGTCGACTTCACTATAGTGCAGATTGATGACTATGAAGCTGTACTGGGGATGGAATTCTTGAAACAATATGATTCTATGATTGTTCCACATTTGAAGAAGCTATACATTTATGATGGAAGGGAAGATGTACCGATTGGTGTTCCAACCATTGGTGTGACAAGGCTTGATTGTAAACTGGCATTGATGCAGATGGAGGATGAGAAGCACATGGAAGACATGTGTAAGCAGTTGTCTACTATTGGGGAAAAGCTTACTGAGCAGTCATTGGTCATCAGGAAACTATCCGATAGTATCTTGGATTTGTCAAGAAGACTAGAGGAGGTTGAGGATGATGATGATGAGGAGGAGGCTTATGTGTGGCCGAATGTCTGAGAGGAGGATCAGGTTGCATATCTACAGAGGATGGAGATAGAGAATCCTGATAGATGGATTGAGCTTATTAGTGAGGGTGAGCCTTCAGGCTCTACTCCCTCTACATCTTCTTAGATGACATAGAAGATCGGGCTCATTGTTAGCTGCTCATAGCAGTGAGTCCTTGAAACAGGTTGAGTAGGTATGACCGATGGTGCAGGAATGGTTTGGCATTAAGCATCATGACATGTTGCAGATGGGATGGAGTTTCCATGGACCTGAGCATGGGAGAGATTCTTGGTGAGTCCAAGATGTGGAAAAATCTTAGATAGACTGGTGAAGGCATAAGGATGGACATTCTTATGATTTGAGCGTGGCAGTTGGACTGATCACCCGACTAGTTCAAGTCATGGGGGCTAGTAGTGTACTAGAGAGATGTTGGCATCAGGCAGGAAGGAAGGATGACAATTCATAGGATAGGATGACACATGATGGAGATGGTAGTTCTACATATGTTGCGGGGATGCTTGTAGTATGTGGAGGAGTTGATAGCATGGACCAAGGATGAGACAGTTGTTAATGTTAGTCTTGGTGGATGGCTACTAGGATGGGATGTTGTCGTGGATGACAACAACTTCAGGTGGAGGAGGATTTAAGGACCTGAGGTCCTTGGCATAACCGCTCGAGTGAAGTGTGATGGGTTGTTGGCAAACGCACGACTTAGAATGACGAAGTGTGAGCTCATGACCGAGGTGCAATGGACATATGTAATAATGCGCATGAAGGGAAGGTTGAGCAAAGAGTTTAAAAGGAGTGGGGAGCATTGGCTCAACCCACGAGCCGACTTACACATGATGGCAAGGCCGACCAACAATGGAGGGTGCGTTGCAAGGTTGTAAGGGGCGTTTGGAAAGTCGGCTTGGGCAGCTCAACTTGCCCAACCGTTGGTGTAAGTAAACAACGCGTTGAGGCATTTGAAGCATCACAATTCGAATGCTCTCATCTCATACGAAGGAAAGGTGCGAAGTGAGGTGAAGCCGTAGCAATAGGTAGGTGCAACTCTATGCGCCCAACCTTGGGCAAGGCCGCAAGGTGATATCGCATAAGACTTATATCGGGTGAAGGCGCAGGTAGGAGGTCACCGGGTGTATCGGTTGAGGGCATGGGTGAAGCTGCCCAGTGTTCGGGTGAAGGCGCGGGTAGTGGCTCGGGTGAGTCGCCCGTCCGTCGTACAAGGCTAAATGCAGAGGTGGAAAAGGGGACTCGGGTGAGGTCGCCTGCCCGCTGTGTAGAAGTAAACGAAGGGTGACTTGGGTGAGGTCGCCTGCCCGTTGGAACAAGGTTCGGTTGAGGAGTCGGTTGGCAGCTCATGTGAGGGCACGCCTGCCCAACTCAGGCAAGGAACTTTGGTTATCACACAGAGGTGTGGAAAGTTGTAATTTTGGCTAAGTATGAAACTTGGTGTTTCCCAAGTATACCTATAAAGCTTTGTAACATTGAAAGATTCTATAATATATTGTATTCGAGCAGACTCATTGTTCAGGGAGTTGCCCCTCCCTTTATACTATGTAATTGTGTTCTCTTGTATAATTACTGATGATAATGAATGTGTATGGGTGTTCATTGATATAAAGAAAACATAATAATTACTTGGTTGAGAAACAAAAACTAAGTAGGACATATGGTTAGGTGTAGTCCATGAACATAAGTATTAGTGAAAAGAAAGTGTTCGGTGGTGCCGCACCTCGCCAAGAGCGGTTGGAAGACTACCGCTGGCCTGGGGATGTGACACCCTCCCTCCAAATGGCCATGATTTTAAATTTAAAGTCCCTTATGGAAAGTGTTATACAAACAGGAAAGAGGAATCAGTCCTAGCACAATAAATTATAGATGCAACATGCAACATAGATTATCACATTACAAACAAGAAAGGGGAATCAATCCTAGCACAATATATTTATGTGTGATTTAAAGTTCACTCAATATCATCATCACATTTCTCATTATACTTTGTAAATACAACACTTTACATAGAATCATTATTTTAGATTCATTTCAACTTAGAATTATCAAATTTTGAGAGGATCAAATTTATCAAGCTGTAAACCTCTTTTTTGAATGCAAAAAGAAAGTTTTGCACTTCAAGAGATTTGAAGCAATTATAGTAAACTTGACGCTTGATAAATATTTAAGATGGATCTTGGTTGGCTTATCTTAAATAAGGTGAAGTAAGAGTACACACTGAGGAAATTCATATACTAGCCTAAATTCATCTTAACTCTAGATCTACCTACCGCAAAGAAGGATCAAATATCTTTTGAGAGGTTTGTATCTCAATAGGTATCAAATCTATTTTTAGAGGTTTGTATTTCAATAGATTTGATCTCTCTCACCCCTTGGTAGATCTGGAGTCAAGATGGATTTATGATTATTTGATTCCCCCCTTTAAATATGTTTTATTCCACATGAATACCATGGGTCAATACCATGAGTTCTCAATACCATGGGTTCTCAATAACAATTTTCATTTTCATTTTTATTTTATTTTTATAACGTTATTTTTTATTTTGGTAATTTTACTTTTATTCTATTTTGACCAAGTTAAAATGTTTACATCAAGCTTAAACATTTAACATGTTAACTTGTCATGTTTAACATTTAACATTTTTAATCTAATGTCAACCTTATTTAAAAATCAATGTAATTATTATTATGGATAAACACACTATAAATTTAAAATATAAAGATGTTTACAAACACTCAAAAAAGAGGTATGGTAAATAAATATAAATATAAATAAACTTAAAATATAAAGATGTTTACAAACACTCAAAAAAAAGATATGGTATATAAATAAAAATATAAATAAACTAGAAGTATGGTAAATAAATAAAACATCTTTTTATACTTACTCCAAAGGTATTATAAATAAATAAAAATATAAATACTTAGATGTATGGTAAATAAATAAAACCTCTTTTTATATTTACTCCATAAACCTCTTTATACTTATGAAGACTCAAAAAGGAGGTTTATTTTCAGGTAAAAGCCTATGGGCCAAATTATTATTTAATATATGCAAAAAAATATTTTTAATTTAATTTAATATTAAAAGATTATTATTATTATTAAATCTAATATTCATATTAATATATTATATATAATTTATTAATTTTAATAACTTTGGATTAATACAATATTAAATTTGTCATATTATATCATAAATTGATGATGACGATGATTAATGCCCACTAAGGCCAACTCTTTACTAGAGTTATAAATATGTATTATTCTAGAGCTTTCTTCGCCATGATCATGTGGCTAGCCTCTTTTCCATGAATAATGGGGTTGATGTGGCATCCTCTCGAATTATGGTGGTCAAAATAGGAATGTTA
This sequence comes from Pinus taeda, assembly GCA_000404065.3. Lineage (NCBI taxonomy): Eukaryota > Viridiplantae > Streptophyta > Pinopsida > Pinales > Pinaceae > Pinus > Pinus taeda. The sequence goes on from APFE030682100.1 coordinate 125,582, forward strand.
ACTTCCAAGAAGCATACATTTTGCATACTTACTCCAATTGAGGTGATTCTTATATTGTTGAAAATGTCTATGTGTATAGAATAACACAAAATGGTGTGTGCTTAAATAACAATTTTTTACCTCCAAAAATTTCATTTGATGCCTCAAAATTCTTTTGTAGGTTTTAGACCCCAATTTACCAAAATAGGTCCCTTGGATAGATGGTGATTGGGTGATTTGTTAAGACACTCCTTGATGTGAAGTCACCAGTTAAATTCCTCAGCCCGATCAAGATGATATATTGTACATGATGAAAGTGTAGTCCTGCCAAGATTACCAAAAAAAGATCCATCTTAACTCTAGATCTATTAAGCACTGAGAGGGATCAAATCTCTTGAGGTGCAAACCTCTTTTTTGAGTGCAAAATTTGAGGAAAGGTTTGTACCTCAAGAGATTTGATCCCTCTCGGTCCTTGATATATCCAGAGTTAATATTGATCTAGGCTGGGTTCACTCATGTGTGACCAAAGAAAATCTAACAAACATATGATTAATTTTATCAATAATGATTAATCTGGTCATTTTCATTTTAAATTTTCTTAGTTACCTCAATTTGAGATGATAAATATTGTTAATAACTATAATGATGAAAAATGATGAATGATAGTGTTGAATGATAGAAAATGTGAATAATAAGAATATAGTCAATTACAAATAGTCTCATTGTGATTAACATCAAACTATTTTCTTTTACTATTCTTCCTTTCTTCACTTTCCATTTATATCTCTATCTCCCTTTTTCAAGGCATTTCAAACCCACTCGACCTGCTCTAGAATTCACTATCCCTACTACTCATCTTTCTCCAATCTATCTCTCTATCCCTCCCTCCATCTCTCCCCCTCTTTCTCCCTCTCTTCCCCTTCTCTCCCTCTCCCCTGCTTTTATCTTTCTTCCCTCCCATTGTCCTCTCTCCCTCTCTCTCCATCATCCTTATCACTCCCTCTCTCTCTCTCTCTCCACCTTTCTCTCTCTATTTCTTCCTTCTTACCTCCCAATCCATCTCCATATCCACTCCAACTCCAACTCCAAATCCATCTTTATTTCCCTCCCTTTCTCCACTCTCCCATATCCTCTCTATTTTCCTTCCTCTCTATCCAACCCCCCCCCCTCTCTATCTCTTCACCCTCCAACACTATTACTATATTCTTCCCTCTCTCCTCTCTACTCTCTCATTCTCTCCCCAATTATCTCCATCTCTCCTTATTTGTCTCTTTATCTCACCCCCAAACATACACACTCCCTCTCCAGTTATCCCTTGTAAGTCCCTTTCTCTCTCCACTTCTCACTCTCTATGTATTTCTTCTTCCCTCCCTCTATCCCCCTCGAACTCTGTAGAAATTTTGAATAATTTAACACATATTCAACAGAGATTATCCTGATCATGTACTATTGCGGAAAACATACACAACACATAAGCTCCTCCACGTTGATCATCAATATAGCAGCATCAATAACAATAAAACATCAAGAGCATTCACACATTAACACAGTATGTATCCCGGGGAAAGCATCTCGCTAAAAACCCCACTATCTGTATATTAATGATTGAGTCATGTAACATTAC
>APFE030682100.1:132112-158520 GCA_000404065.3 Pinus taeda
ACAAGCAATCCAGTACCAGCTCCACCTGTTACACACAATACAGCTCAGATCTGAATCAATCACTGGCTCAAATCTCTTCCGCTGCTTGCCTGCCTCCGCTGCTCAATACCTGCACAAGAACCGTGATAATTCCAAGGCAGCCACGTCTTTCCTTGGCTAAATCACGTGAGAACAAGCTACAATGTGGGCAAACTCATTGGCATACTCAATCCCCTGATTTGTGCAAGATCTGGTGCACAACTATAGTCACAACTGATAGCAAACTGATTCTCTAACACCTGTCCCTGCTGAACTGAACATGCACTGACATGCAACTGAGTTAACTGATGTATTCATTAGTTGTATTATGAGTTAATAACTTGTGAATTAATTAATAACTATTTCACCCAACTCATCTCTAGTCTATTCGCCAGTTAGACTAAATACAACCAGTTTAACAAAGCTAAACTGAACACAACTCCATCAACTGCACCTCCAGTCCACTAAACTCAACTCACTTGAGTTCTAACTGAAGTCATGCATGCAAATATTCAACTAACCAATAAGAACCACGTATTTCCTTCATGCAATTGCATGTGCCACATCCGTAGCTCGAACTGAAGTGCTCCAAGAGAATAAGACAAAGTTTATAGTCCAAATATTATTGTGAGATAATAATATTTGACTTTTCTATTTTTGACAGCCAGTCTAAAAATAGACTTGATCACTCACACTGTGATCACTCATACTTTCATCAAAAATAGAAGTCCATCTATTTTTCCAACTTGATCAATCATCCATAAACAGCAACCTGCAATCCATAGACATGATCCATATGTCTAAAAATAGACTTGCGCCAAAAATAGCCTGCGGGCCCACTTAGTGAAGGCGACTCTTTTTACTAAGCTCCATCATCTTGTTGCAATCTCAACAAACTCCATCTCCCTATCCATCCCTCTCTCCTCCTCTCTCCATCCCTTTTCCCTCCTCTCTCTCAATTCTGATCTCTCGTACTTCCTTTCTCTCCCTTTCTCTCCTACCTCCCTCTCTCTTCCCCCATCACTCTCTATCACTCTCTCTTTGTCTCCAAGTATGTTACTATATCTCTCCATATCTCCTTCTCTACTCCTTTATCTCTTTACCTCACCCCTAAACATACACTCTCTCTCTCCATATCTCCCTTGTTACTCCCTCTCTGTCTCCACATCTCACTCTCTATTTATTTCTTCTCCCCTCCCTCTCTCCTCCTCTCTCGTAAGTAGTCTCTCTCATCCTTCCTCTCTACCCCTTTATCACCTACCTTCTGTTCTCTTCTCCCATCTCTCTCTCTCTCTCTCTTTCTACCCTCCAATCCTCTCACTATCTCCCTCCCTCTCTTCTCCTCTCTATGCCCCCTCTATCTTTGTGTCTCCCTCTCCCTCTCTTACCCTTCTCTACCTCTCTCACTCCTCTCCCTCTCTATCTCCTCTCCCTCTCTCTTTCCAATCCTCATCTCCCCTCTCCTTCCATGTATCTCCATCTCTCCCTTGCCACTCCCCCTATCTCTCCACCTCTATCACTCTATGTCTTTGTTCTTCCCCACAATATATATTTAGAGTTAATATATATCATGATTTATTAATATATACTATAATATAACAAATTTGATATTTTATTAATCCAAATTTATTAAATTTAATAATATTAATATTATACTATATTAATATGAATAATAATATTAATCTTTTAATGTTAATATTAGGGTTAATAAAGTTTTTGTGTATGGTATTAATAATAATTTGGCCGACGACCGATCTTCTTACAAAGAAATAACATGAGGAAATGACAAAGATCCAGAGTTGAATCGAGATGGGCACCTAGGGTTTCGGATGAGCTTCACAGCATCTGACCCTCTGTGAACAACAATAGACCTTCAGAACCTGAGCTTCTCTGGCAACTGCACAACCTAGCTTACAGGTCCATTGATATGGGTCACCTTCTGGGGGAGGTCACAGAGCCTCCCCCAAGTGGCAACAGCATGATATAGATTCAAAATGAGACTGAACAAGATTTTGACATGGCAGAACCCATCAACAATGTACAACAAACTGACCTAGCAAAGCGAGGGAAACAAAAATCACCACAAGACGAAGAGGTACTACCTCTGACTCAACAACAAGATAATCCAACATTGAACAGCGAAATCCCCAAAGCCACCTCGGCCACCTACAAACCTATTGCAGCAGAGAGACCCAAGATAGAACTACCTGGACACCGAATTAATGCCCAAATCCAATTTATGAAGGACCATGCTCTCATAGGGAAATTTATTGGCTTCTGGCCAACAGAGAAAGCCTTGCAAGGATGGGTTGCGGCCAAATGGAAACCCAAAGGACATGTGACCTTGCAGCTCAGACCCAAAGGCTTCTATACGGTTGTCTTCAACTACATAGAAGACTGTAATAGAGTCCTAACTGAAGGTCCATATTTCTTCAACTCCATTGGCTTGTATATGAGAGACTGGATAGAAAGATTCAATCCGGACAAAGAAGATTTCAGTTGGGCACCTGTTTGGATATGCCTGTACTCCCTTCCTTTAGAATATTGGGATGAAAAATCTCTAAAAGACATTAGAAATGGTTTGGGCAACTTCATCAAGATAACCGAAGAAATGAAACTAAAAGGGTACACTTCCTATGCACATATCTGTGTTTACATGCATCTCGACAAGGCACTTCCGGACTCGGTAAGTCTTTATCACGATGATTTTGAATGGATTCAACCAATAGACTATGAACAAGATCCCTTTCGATGTAGAAAATTCCATGCACATGGTCATATTTTCCGTGACTACCCCTTAAATGTCAACCCTCATCCCCATACTTCCCAAAAAAAGCTAATGAGGAAGGATTTACTAAAGTAAATACCCGGAAAAAAAACTACCAAAAATCCACTACAGGATCCAAAGATCCCACAACCAACTCAACCATACCCTCCACCAGTAACAACTTTGATATCCTAGCTCAATCAACCTCAAAAGACACTGAGCCCCCCACCCATGTCGAAGATATTCTCATGCCATCTGTGGTAATTCAGCTCTCTATCTCTCGGAAAGAACCAAAACCATCCAAATACATGACAAGCCCAACATCCAAACCCACCAAGGAATCCAAATCGAGGTTCAATGGGATGGAAATGGTTATCTCTCACCAAGAACCAATCCATTCAAATGACTTGCTAGCAGGAAGCAGTGAGCCCAAACATATGGAAGAGGAACCAGAAAGTATTGACATTGGGGATCTGGACATATTCAGCCTTAAGCAAGCTTGCAGAAGGAAAGAGTTTGATAAAATCCTGGACAAACAACTAGAAAGTTTGGAGGTGATTTTCTCTAGAGCACACCAGCAGCGGACTCTAGGGATTCAGCTAGGCAGTGAGTGGGATGGGAAAAACCTTCCCAAAGATACCAAGAAACGAGGAAGAAAGATAGAACTACAAATAACCATCATTATTGGGGAAATGTTGGTGGAATCAGGAAGATACTCCAAGTTAATAAAGTACTACAGGCCGCTACCCAATCTTGAATCATGAAGCTCACATCTTGGAATTTAAGAGGGTTAAATAGCCTTGTGAAGTACAAAATGATAAAAAACATGATACAACAAGATAAACCTCACATATTATTCATGCAAGAAACAAAATGTAACAGTAACACCATAGGCACCATTCTCGCAAAAGCCTAGCCAGGAAGCCAGTCAGTGGCAATGGATGCTTTAGGAGCTTCATGGGGACTAGCAATAACATGGGATACCCAAGCTATTTCACTCTTTGACTTTCATGTGAACCATAATCTCATTCAAGCAGCTTTTCACATTATTGGAACCAATATTCATGGACATCTCACCAATGTCTACTTCCCTCAGGGTGCTGCGAACAAACTAGCACTGTTGAGCACAATTGAAAGGATCAATTCCACTAGAGCCCATCCTCTCTGGATTGCAGGGGGTGACTTTAATATGATCACTACGCTGAAAGAAAATATTGGAGGCCGAGTTATACTAGAAATGGAAAGTGACCACTTCAAAGACTTCATACAAAATAACTGGCTCATATATTTTCTTTTTAACAACAGAATTTATACCTGGAACAATAAAAGATCAGGCACGCAACAAATTGCCTCGAGGTTGGATCGCTTTTTATTATCTGACAATGTAATTCATGTAGGAGGATACTTTATTGCTTCAATTTTTCCACTTTCAGGATCATATCACTGGCCCATATCTCTGCAATGGCAAAGACCTGGGAACTCCAATAGGAGACCCTTCCGCTTTGAAGCATTTTGGCTTTCCCACCCAGCTTTCAGTAATATGGTCACCTCCGTTTGGAAAATTTTCCAACCCCCAGAAGGATAAAAAATGTACAAATTTCAACAACGGATCAAACATATCAAAGCACATATTAAGCGTTGGAATCAAACGACCTTCAGAAATATCTTCTAGGCCCAAAAATTCTTGGCACAAGAAATGATGGAAATTCAGCAAACTATAATAACCAGTGGAAGAACAGAAACTTTAATCGAAAAAGAACAAAACCTATAGAAGCAACTGGATGAAAGAAGAGAGCAAGAAGAGATCCTCTAGAGGTAGAAATCCAAAGTAAAGTGGTTAAAAGAGGGAGAGAGGAACACAAGATTCTTTCACTGCACCACCATTCAAACAAGAATGCACAACAACATATCTCAAATCCAGAATTAGCAGGGGGAAAGGATGGAACAACACGAGGATATAGAAAGAGAAATAGTCCATTTCAAAAGCGTTCATTAGGAACCATAAATTAACAGACAGCCAGCAATAGAAATGATCCTCCAGCATATCCCTAAAATTATCGTGGATGAAAATAATCAACTACTCCTCAGACCAGTTACTCTTTCGGAAGTTGAAACAACAATGAATCAACTCAAAGAGGGGAAAGCTCCTAGACCATATGGATTCACCTCTAATTTCTTTCATAAATTTTGGGAACTCATCAAAGTGGACGTTTGGCAGGTAGTGGAAGAATTTAGGACTTTGCATTGGATGCTTCCATCTCTAAATGCAACCTTCATAGCATTCATATCCAAAGAAGAGAATTCTATGACTCTGAACAAATTTAGACCAATAGCTCTCTGCAATGTCATCTACAGAATCATATCCAAAGATATAGCCTCTCCCTTGAAATCACTACTACCCTTGCTAATATCGCCAGAACAATTGGGATACATAGAAGGATGGCAAATTATTGATGGCATCATCCTCATACATGCGATAATCTAATCTTTAAAGCACAACAAAAAAGTAGGCATGCTTCTCAAAATTGATCTCTCAAAAGCTTTTGACGAATCAAGCTGGACTTACAAGGAAAAAATGCTTATGGCCTTTCATTTCTCTCCTACCTGGGTCAGATGGGTAATGAATATGATCTCCTCTTCTTTTTTCTCCATTTTAGTAAATGGAATTCCCTCTCGTCCTTTCCAACCCTCAAGAGGCATTCGACAAGGAGATCCTCTCTCTCCCTTTCTTTTTGTGCTAATGGCTGAGGGGCTAGGATGTCTAATAAAGAATGCTCTTCATACTCAGTTGATCAGAGGAATCTCTATCCATGAATCCCCAACCATCACCCATCAATAGGTTGTAGATGACAACATGCTATTTGGGCACCCGTCAGTTCAAGAAGCGTCTAAATTTAAATCTCTTCTTGATGAGTACTTGGAAGCTTCTAGAGCCAGCATCAACACAGCAAAATCCCAAATTTTCTTTTTTCACACCCCCCTTCCACTCAATCCTCTATATCTCACATCCTTGGTTTCTCTAAAGCCTCTCTCCCTTCCCAATATTTAGGCACCCCATTGACTGACTCAACCATTAAACATGCATCTTGGCATATTCTCCTCGAAAAGCTAGAGGCCAACCTTTCTTCTTGGACTTATAGAGCCCTTAACATGGCTAACTGTATGGTGTTGGTTAAGGCAATTTTACAATCAATGCCTTTTTATCTTTTCTATGTGTTAGCAACACCAAAATGGGTGCTCAAGAGAATAAAAACTTGCAACGCAAATTTCTCTGGGGATCCTCAGGCCAAAATAGAAAATGGGCATTGGTTAAATGGACAATAGTTTGCCTTCCTAAAAAATATGGAGGAGTGGGCCTCTACGATTCTCAACATGGCAATTCTGTTATGGGAGCAAGGATATGGTGGAAATGGCTATCAGTGCCACACACACCCTAGGCAACACTATGGATGACCAAATATGAAAATAACAGGCCACTAGACAACTTAATCAGACTTCTTCCCACTGAAAAGGGTTCTCTAATTTGGAATGCAACAAAACAACCTAGCAACATGATACAACAACATAGTTTCTGGGAAATCAGAGATGGTAGTAAGGCTCGATTTTGGATGGACTCTTGGAATCAAAGACCACGACTTAGCAATGTTTTTCAACCTCCACATACAGAGGACTGGGAAACGCAACAGGAGGAAACAGTTAATCAGCATTCGACCACAGGCCTCAATCAAGGATATAGGCAATGGCTAAATGCAGCTCAGATACTCAAAAAAGGAATAGAGAAAATTTATAATGAGCTGGACATAGAACTCATGAATAGGAAAATCCGATTCTTAGACAAAGAGGATATCCTGCGATGGGGATATACACCACGTGGGACTTTCACTACAAAAGAGGTGTACAATCTCTTAACTGGCCATCAGGATGAAAAAGACCCAATATGGGAGAAAATCTAGTCTTCGGTTATTTGGCCCAAGATCTCAACGTTCCTATGGCTGCTATGTCAAAAAAGGATTCTCACCTGGGACAATCGAAGGAAGAAAAGCTTCCATGGGCCCTCTCGATGCCCCAATTGTAGCCATTAGGAAGAGACAATCCAACACCTTATGGACACTTGCCATCTTGCCAACAAAATTTGGGAAAAAATTGAATTCAGATGTCAAAAAAAGGGTAGAGTAAAAGGGAATATCACAAACACCATTAGAAATTGGACCGTTGATCCTTACAAGAGAATGTTGCTAAACTTATTATAGAAAATTATTCTAGGTTTACTTGTATGGACTTTATGAAAAGAAAGAAACAGGCAAATCTTTAAGAATCAATGCACTCCTCTGGATATCCTTTGGAATAAATTTTACAACAATCTATAGGAAACCTTGACTCTTCAAAATTGGCATGAAGAAGACTTTCCTACCCTTCCTCAGGAGAAGAATATATGGGAGAATTGACATCTTTGTATCTCCCAGACCCACAAGCACTCTAGCAACATCACTCAAAATTCCAATGCTTCAAGTCATTGGCGACCTCCTTCCCAAGGAATGGTACAATTAAACTTTGATGGAGCCTCTAAAGGCAACCTAGGTAAGGCAGGTTATGGAGGAACCTTCAGGGATCATGAAGGCATATCTCTCCTAATTTTCTATGGATTGATAGGATGGGATACAAACAACTCGGCGGAATTAGAAGGACTATGGCAGGGTCTGTGCTTGGCTCAGAAGCATGATTTTTTTCCTATAATAGTTGAAGGAGACTCACAAATCCTTATCACCATAGTCAATCAAATTCTACAAGGTACTCATGCCCACAAGGTAGCTAGTAGCTGGAGATTAGCGGCTCGTTTAGAGCTCATTGAAAAATGGCTCTTAACCAATAGAGCTATCACTTTCCAACACACCAAAAGGGAAAGCCACAAAGTGGCAAATCTCCTGGAAAATATAGGAGTGAATAGTGATTGAGTTCTAAATGTGGCTCGTTTGACATTCTAAATGACAACTCTCATTTATAGGAATGCATCAATTTGGTGCAGAGAGATGACAAACCCCCAGATGTGGGTGATTAATTGTGCAGGTATAGAGCTTTTCATCTGGGCGGGCAAGTGGTATGGCCACATGGCCACCCGCACTGCTACCAAAATGCCCACTGCCATAATTTATGGCATTTTAATGCTACCTGAAAGCCAAAAAACTTTAATGACGGGAGAGAGCTGAGGCTACCTACTTCTGGTCCTTAAGATGGAGAATGTTGAGAACCTTCCCCCCTGTTATGCCTCCTTTGGCCTGTCACTACCTCCCCACTGCGGCAAAGCCGAGCTCTCGAATATCCACAAGGAGAAGATGCCAGCTCCTCTGCTGCATTGAGATGAACGAAGGTGCCCACTTCTCACACAACTAGCTTTGTTGCTACAAAATTTCTGCTTTGGCCCTCAATTCCACCACTAATAGTTGAATTCCTCACTTCCCTACCTCCACAAACCATTCCATCCCCTCTCCTACTCCTCCAAGCACCTATCATATTGATATTCACCAAGAAAATATGCCCCGCTTGAGGCACAAAATGAGAAGCCGCAGGGGAAGCAACAGAGGGAGAGCAATTTTCCCTCCCTCACTGTCCCTGTCTGACTCGGCTCAGGCGGATTCCTCCTTGCCTTTGACTACTGCTCTCGGTATGGGTCAATATCCCAACACTCGCAGTGGTAGAAGGCAAGCCCAAAGGGCTAGCCTTTGGCGTAATGAGGAAACCCAGTACCCCCATGATGATTCTGTGCCAATGATGAATCCCTGTCATTCCACCCAGTTTCAATTCAGATGCACCCTGCAACGCCCCTGTATCATCACCACTATCTCTGTCACCTTCATAGAGGAGCCTCAATGCACTGTTGTCCCAGACAGCATCCTTCCAGACAGGAATGGCACTAGCAGGCAGAACACTCATGACAGCAGCTCTCAAGGTGACGCTATGAACAGGATGGAAGCTACTCACTCTTTTCTGAAAGCTCTAAACAGGACGAATAACACCCCTGGTGGTAATGCGTAGATGGCAGCCGCGATAGGCACTCCAGGTGGCAAGACGCAGATGGAAACCACAACCAGTGGACAATAGCATGATTTCGAAGATCTCTATGCTTATGGGTGTCTCATCGTGGAGAAGCCTCTGCCACCTGCTGACACCTAGAAGGCTACAACTCATTTTTCAGGTTCTTAGACACCTGGTCACATTTTATTACTGATAGAAAATTGGTAATTACAAGAACACTCAAAGAGTCATCTATCTCTCGAGAAATTACAAGATTTAGAATGACAACATGATCCTTATTGAGATTGACTGTTGTGGCATTTAACAGATAAATATCCTTGCATAGCAAGAGAAATCTGTAGGCTACCTGGGACACAAAGCAGACTAAGTCTAAAGATCAACACAGACAAAAACACTTCTAAATTGATTCGGCCACTTTAGGTTCTTACTAGTGCCGAGAACACTAGTATGCAGGCTCCCAAATCACCTAAAGACTTGAGTTCTTCTCGTGATGCAAGAAGATTAGACTGAATGTCCACAGTTGTAGAGTAGGAGAAGCTCTCGACACAATGACTCTCTAAGATACTCTAAGACTCGATGTGAATGCCTTCCTCTGGGCATTCTCCTTCTTTATATAGCCGATTTCATGAAAAATATTCCCTCGTGAAATCAATGACTTCAAAAGTAAGATTCCTTCGTATCAATTATCCATGCGAGGAAATCGTCCGAGAAAGAAGGATTTGATAGTCCCGTGTAAGGGTATCAGAATCCTTACAATTATTATGTGATATAAAGAAAGTAAAATGTCAGGAATCAATTCTTTTGGGTAACCTTGGAAGGACATCCGCGCAAAGATTCACAGACATGTCTATTATTATGTGCTGGTGTGTACAAAACAGAGATTCTTTTATGAAGAACCCATGAAAGAAATGTCTAACACCATTTTCAGTTAGAAAGACTTTACAATACAGAACATGACACCTGTGGGTGTGTATAGTAACTATGCTGGAAATGATCGATGAGACTTGTGGAAAAGAATTGAATTGTAACCTCTTTTTCAGATTCCCAAATCTGGTCTTCGTGATTTTCTAGAGGTTGAAGAAAGTTGATTCCTTCAAAAGGATTATCATCTGGATCTAACTGATGATGAAAATCATTATATTCCATTCTGGTTCCATCAATACTTAAGGCAAGTTGTCTCGCACAAATCCTTTGGCTTACAAACCAGTGAGTATGACCACATCTCCTCATTGCATTTAGGAAAGTGACATCTTCTATGTCCATGACATATTTAAGACTTTTATACAAAACTCTAATATGGAGTGAGCCGGGTACAAAAAAACCATCAATCTTCAACCGTGTAAATTGATAGGGCATGGTAAGGATAGCACTGAGACCATATATTTTCCACCAATCTTTAAACCAATCTGGGAAAGGATCTTCTTGGTTCATTCTTCCTATTGGCCAATCTTCATAGCTGAAGTCAAATTGGAGATGATAGAAGAAATTGGATGAGATATTTTCTAAATTCATCATCTGGAAGAAAGTAGACCTTTGTCTCTCTGGATCAAAATCAGTCCTTCTAAGAGGATTATTTAATTTTTTAATTATGAGTCTGCAATTTCCAATCCTGTTATCATCTTCATAACAAATTTCATAAGTGATGTTTCCAATATGAGCCAAATAATCAAGTTTTTAAATGACCAAATCATTTTCAACTTCTTGATCATCCCAAGTCTAGAGATTGGGAATACCTTCTCTCCACCTTATCTCTTTTACTGGATACCATTCATCATCATGATCAAATAGCATGGTATGACTGATATTGGGATACTTGACCCATCCATAAGGGGTTTCTATTTCAACACAATCTTTGACTCTCCTTATGAAATTGCAAGTTAAAGAATGAATAGAATTCTTTTCTAAGAATTCCCTGGATAGCATATCAACAAAAGAATTCTTGTGGCCAGGAATGAATTCTATTTCAAAATTATATTGATTGAGTGTCATCATCCATATTACCATTGCAGCATCTTCAAAATCACATTTTTGGATGGCGAATTTTAATGCCTGACAATCAGTTTTTACTAAAAAATTTGTATAGATAACAAAATTTTTCAATTTTTCAATTCCCAGACAGACTGCTCTAAGTTCTTTCTTGAGGCTTACCTAGTTTTTCTGAGTTGTAGACCATAATCCTGAGGCATATGGGCAGATTTCTAGAGGTTCTTTCTTTTTCTCTAGATTTTCTTAGCAAAGAACAGCTTCCCATCCAATATTACTGGCATCTGTCATGATTACCTTTTTCCAATTTTTATGTATTGGACTTAAAGGCTGGATTTTGTGGATCCTTTCTTTGATTCTCCAGATAGATTTAGTGCATTCTTCATCCCATGGGATTGGTTCTTTTTGTAACCTCTGGTTCAAAAGTTTTCTTTCTTGGGCACAATGCTGAAGAAATTTAGATACATAATTAAGGCTTTCTCGAAACCTCTGCAGCTGTGTTTTGTCTAAAATTTCATTAGGAAAGTTATCAGTAAAATCCAGACTCCTCTGGATTACTTGGTAGGAGCCAAACTGTATATTATATCCTAGAAAGTCTATCATTGTCTTAAATAATTTCATCTTTGATTCAGAAAGAACTATTCCTTTCTCTTTTACTGTCTGGAGAAACATCTTCAAATGCTTGATATGAGCAGGAATATCTTTTGAATGAATTAAAACATCATCAATATACCTTCAAAGGTTTCATCCATGATGTGCTGAAAGATCGAAGGGGCATTTATCAATGCAAAGGGCATTATGTTCCATTCAAAATGGCCTTCTCGTACTAAAAAAGAAGTGTTCCATTTGTCTGATTCTTTGATCCCTACCTGCCAAAATCCTAATTTTAAGTCAAATTTAGAAAAATCTTTGATTTAGAGATCTGTGCCAAGATGGTGCATGGTTTTGGAAGAGGATAGGCATCATAGTCAAGTAAATTATTCAGAGGTTTATAATTTATTACTAGCCTGGGCTTTCCTCTGGCAACTTCAGCATGCTTGTTAACATAGAATGAAAAGCAAGCTATTGGACTCTTACTTTTTCTAATCAAACCTTTCTGTAACAGTTCTTTGATCTCTTTCTTGCAAAGAGTTAACAACTCCAGATTCATTGGAATGGCCTTTGATCTCCTGAGTTTTCCATTAAAATCCCTTTTTAATGGTAGCTCAACTTATGCTTATGTACATGCCAGAAGGCATTAGGATCTTCTAAGCAACATTCCAGAAAATTATTTCAGAGATTCATTATTTCTTTATCAAACTTTCCCTATTCCATATTTTCATCTATTCTTAGGATTTCTTTCTTCTTTTCCATCTTTGCCAAAAAAATTTCCAATCTTTCAATTCGTTTTATCCTATTAGGTGAGCTTGAATTTATGAAAGAGAAAAATAATTCCTTACCTTCCAATTCTAGAAAATAGCCGAACCTCTTTGTTTGATGGTCAAACTTTGCACCATGTTTCTGGAAATTTTGAAAGAAAGGTGTTCCCAAGTACATAGCACAATCCATACCTGTGACAATTGGGCAAACAACTTTGATTCCAATGGATTCTGTAAGAAATATATACACTGATACTTCTGAAGTGGTCTTGATATCTCCACTGACTGTCGTGATGTTTGGACAACTTGTAGGTCTCAAAAGATGAGATTCTACAACTGAATTATTTACAATATTAAGTCTGGAACTGGTATCCATGAGAACTTTCCAGTATTCAAATCTGGTCCCAATCTTGACTTTTAGCTTAATGCAATACATTACATCTCCAGTGATTTGATTGCATCCTAGACTGGTCCGATCTGTTTCATCATCAGAATCATGCTCATGAATTTCTACTCCTTTAAACGATTTCTGATGATAAGTATTATTATGTGTCTGGGCTGAGAAAATAGGTTGCTTTGAACTGGATCCTTGTTCATTTTTTGGTTTCATTCCTCTGAGTTGACAGTCCTTATGACTTTCGATATAAAGCCTTCGGTTCTCCTTCACTGTCTTTCTCAATTCCTTTATTGCTCTATGGATGCTAGGCAAGGTTTGTGGTAGATCTTCACCAAAGTCTTCTTGACTGAATTGTCTTGTCAAAGATTCTACTGAGAAAAGAGAGGATGTTGGCACATATCCTCCGTTAGGATTACTCTGCTTTGTTGGTTTTGTACTTAATTGATTTACCAACAATTCTTTATACATTTCTTTCAACTGGGGATCTGTGGCTACCATCATTTGTGTGAACAACTTTCTAGTTTGTTCTTCTGTCTCAGGCTGTTTAAACATATTAAGAGAATGACACTGGCAGACATCTGGATCGTTGTAATCACAATTGTCTTTGAAACATTCTACACAATGGGGATCATTACAATATTTGTCCTCAGAATCAGAAGTGTTAGAGTCAGAATTAAATCTATTTACATAATTGGATTCTTCTTCACTAGTGATTTCATCACAGGCAAATTCAAATAATTTACCTTTCCAGTATTTCTACAGAAGATTTTCTTCTTACCTTTCTCTGGTTTATTTTTCTGTAAGTCTGGATAATTTGGAGAGATATGTCCTTTCTTATTACAATGATAGCATTTGACTTCTTTATTTCTAGAGTATAGTTGTGTATTTTTGTAGTCCTTCGGTTTTTTCTGATGGATAACTCTTTTGCTAGAAAAATTCCTTGAAGAGTGCTTCTTTTTCCTGTAAACACTTTGTTCTCTCCCCATTGAATTTTTAGGGGCAGAAAGATGCCATTTTTTTCAAAATTTTTGATAGCCATGCGACTTTCTTGGATTTGTGGCTACTCTTGCAATCTTCATTTGTGAGCAGAGTTCAATAAGTATTGCCTTAACTGCTTGCCTTATCACTTCAAATTTGCAGTCACCAACCTTTCCAGGTAATTTGGTGACTATGGCTTGTGAAACCCATAATGGTAAAGAGGAGATGAATATTTCTTTCCATTTTGGTTCAAGAATGAGTTCAGGAGATAAAGTATGCAACCTGTGTAGGAACTCATTAAAATATTCATCAAAATGCTGCATATTATGGAGTTTCATAGCAACCAAAGTAATAGCAGTTAAATCATTGTTAATTTGTCGAAACCCAATGAAATTTACAGTGATGTCATAAAGTAAACAACTGATCATATTTTTTACAGGGAGTGACGTTTTCAGGTCCATGTACACACTTCCATCTACATTCAAAACATGTGAATTTTCCCATGTTGTTAATAGGGCAGGATCTTTCAATGTTTCAGCTTTTAACCATGAGTCTAAAGATCCTTCGAACCCACCAATAATTATTCTGGTAGAATTAATGGGTCCAATGTCATCAGCCAAATAAGTTCTATAACAAACAAGCATAAAATGCATGACTGACAAAACTTCTACCTTAGTGCAATTATCTATATTCCACGAATATGTGGAAGATGCAGACCAATATTTATGATATTCAGATTTCATCAAATCTCTTCTGTCTTGGGCAGGGCTCTAGGTAGAGTTCCAAGTAGATCTGGATGTGGTAGCATTGAACATATGGTATTCAGGAATGTTAAACTGAGTTTTATCTTGAGGAGAAAAAGTATGTACATACTCCTCAAGTTGTTCTAGGGAAGGTACTTCATCATCTATCTCTATCTTGTGCAACATGGTATCTCCTTTCTCTTCCTCATCATATCACTGCCTTCTTCCCGTTTCTTCCTCTTTTACATTTTCCTCCTTTGCTTTCTTCATTTTGATCCATTCTGTCAGAGAGGAACTGGTTGATGTAATAGAATGTGAGGAAGTTATGGGATTGGATTTTAAATGTCCAAAATAACTTGGGGCCACAAAAAGACGATATGGATAAGAGGTTCCTGGTTTGGGAAATTCTATTTCTATAGGCTGCTTTATAAGACTTGATACTGAACCGGAGATAGTGTAGGGCATTTGTGAAGAAGGTTAATTGAACAAGGTAGTGGATTTGTAGGAGTCTGATGAAGGCCTTTTCTTCTATAATTCAATAGAATTGGAAACATTAAAAACTTGCTTCTTTATAATATCAAGACTAGAATTTACTCTAACAATTTCTTTTCCATGGACTATAGCTGCATCAAGTATCTTTTTTCCCGTGGATATCCTGAGTTTATCCAAACTTTCAGCTATATGTTTATCATTTTTTTTTAAAGTCTTGACATTATCATTCAAACAAACCAAAGCATAATCCTGCTTTTGCAACATTCTATTCATTAAGTCTTTCATAATGTTATTCATTTCTTCTATGGATTTATGCCGATTTCTTAGATACTTTTCCAAACTGGAGAGAGCAAGATTAGTCTAGTTTGTGGCAAGGAAAAAGTCCTTCACTAAGTCCTCTGTCTGGATTGGGAAAAGTTTGGAGATTTTCCCATCATTTTTTCTGATGACAAATTTTTTCCAAGGTGGAAAATCATTGTCAGTTTCATAGATCTGTCCATCAAAAAGTTCCCATTTATGTTTTGCAGGGGAACCAGATCTAATCATGTTTACTTGCAAGTGGTTGCAAATATCTCTTATCAATTTTTCTCCTTTCACCCTTATGGCCTGCAAATCCCTAGGCAGGTTGGGTTTGGATAACATGCTTAGTATTTTTGGAGAAAATTTTGGAGTCACAAGGGGAGATGGAATAGTAATATGATTGGATTCCATCTTTTCTGCTACAAAATTGTCAACATTTAAAATTCTCTTCTGCTTTGCCTGATTTAAGAAACTTTTCCTCAAGGATCCCTCTATCTGATTAGAGGAAGGATAATACCACTCATAAAAAGAAATCCAATGATTGTTGGATTTCATCCATTTCTTCCATTCCTCATTTTTCTGGATGTTGAAATTTTTCCTTTCTTCTTTAGGCATCAGTTTGAGTTCTTCAACATATATGCTTTCAGATTTATGTGTGAAAATTTCCTAGTTGAACATTTTATTTTTCCATTGATTTTCAGGATCATATGGACTAATCCCTTTATAGATCTTCAAGAAAGTGGAAATTTCATTATCTGAAGGAATTTCCACATACCTTGGAATTTTATTTTTGGGATTTTTCCTATATGATGGAATTTTTTATCCATTCGCAAATCCTAAACCTTGATGGTTTTTTTTCTGTGTTGACTAGATAATTATTTCTTCATGAATGTTGAAGAATTTTGTCTTAGTATATTCTTCGTCTGATTTACTTTTATCTGGTATAAAAGTAATCATGTTTATTCTTCTTCTGTCATCTTCAATATTGCCATGTGGATTGGGTGGTGGTGAAGAGAATTGATATAAGTTTTTAGAGTAGTGTGGATGGTCACAGACAACGGCTAGGGAATTACTGAAGGAAATGATCTCACTTAGGACTAACTTTTTTACAGTATGGAGAAATGTATGATCAACTGAAAATGTGGGAGCAGTATTGATAGATGTAGAAATATTTACAGAAGGTCCACCATGCTCAGTTAGTGATTCTAGAAAGATGGTATGGACATTACCATCTCTAGTGGTAAATATTGTGGAGGAATTTACAGGAGAAGGTCAAGTTGGTTTTTTGATGGATTCCCATTTAGTAACCCATTCAGAAGGAGGTTTCAGTTCAGATCGGGGAATCATCTAGGGTGTAATAAGATTCATGCCATAATCATGGGTGATTAAAGTAGTGAATTCAAATTGTGATGAGACAGATTTAATCAAAGAAGGAGTAGTTTTTTTATAGAATTTGACTACTGAGGACCACCATATGGCTATGTTTTTACTATCATCATCAAAATCATCATAACCATGTGTTTGTAAGCCTAACATCAAAGCATTTATAGAATTTTGATATGTTAAGGCTATGGAGAAATCAGGAAAGCATGACCATGAGGCCGGACCATCGGCAAGGGTCCCTTGGCATCCACCAATAAGGGCTTTACGAAAATTTCTTCATCTTCGATCAAAAACACAAGAGAAAAAGGCAACATCCTGGCCTTTTCGATGCAGAGGTTGGATGCCTATTTGGACATGGCCAAAATGGGCAAAATTATAGCTTACTTTTCTGGCAGCATCAAACTCGGATTGATTTATGATATTCAGAGAATGGAGGATATTATTATTTGAGGTAGTTTGCAAAACTTCTTCTTTGACCTTATATCTCTAGAACTGGATGGAGTCCAGTAATCCTAAGTTTTTGTAAACATTTTTCAGATCTATTTTTGGAAGAGTCCAAGAATCAGATGCAACAGGTTTTGAAAATAGATTAATAGACTTATCTAGAACTATAGACTCTGTAACATATGAGTTTCTTTTCTCTATATTTGCCTCTTCTTGTTCTTTTAGAATTTCTTCAAAATATTTATCCCCAAATTCATGACAAGAACTAGATATAGATAAACAATCCATAACAGCGTTAAGAAGTAAGTATAGCAGAAGACAATTTACTTATGCAACTTTAGAGTAATAGATATAAATCTTCATAATGTTGTGTACCAGATTTATCAGTATTGTGATCATAAACAGAGCAGGTTTCGTGGCTCCTCTTGGAAAGAAGTTCTAATCTCCTAGTCTTCAAATGACATAGACACCATCCTCGACTTTAACAGGCAACATACATTATCGAGACTCAAGAAAACTCAGATGTTCCCAATAGTATACTCAAACAAAATGAAACTTGGCTTTGATACCATTTTATTACTGATAGAAAACTGGTAATTACAAGAACAATCAAAGAGTCATCTTTCTCCCGAGAAATTACAAGATTTAGAATGAAAACATGATCCTTACTGAGATTGACTGTTGTGGCATTTAACAGATAAATATCCTTGCGTAGCAAGAGAAATTTGTAGGCTACCTAGCACACAAAGTAGACTCAGTCCAAAGATCGACACAGACACAAACACTTCTAAAATGATTCGGCCACTTTAGGTTCTTACCAGTGCCGAGCACACTGGTACGTAGGCTCCCAAATCACCTAAAGACTTGAGTTCTTCTCGTGATGCAAGTAAATCAGACTGAATGTCTGGAGTTGCAGAGCAGGAGAAGCTCTCGACACAATGACTCTTTAAGATACTCTAAGACTCGATGCGAATGCATTCCTCTGGGCATTCTCCTTCTTTATATAGCCGATTTCATGAAAAATCTTCCCTCATGAAATCAATGACTTCAAAAGTAAGATTCCTTCGTATCGATTATCCGTGTGAGGTAATCGTCTGAGAAAGAACGATTTGATAGTTCTGTGCAAGGGTATCAGAATCCTTACAATTATTATGTGACGTAAAGAAAGTAAAATGTCAGGAATCATTGCTTTCGTGTAACCTTGGAAGGACATCTGTGCAGAGATTCACAGACAGGTCTATTATTATGTGCTGGTGTGTACAAAATGGAGATTCTTTTACGAAGAACCCATGAAAGAAATGTCTAACAACATTATCGGTTAGAAAGACTTTACAGTACAAAAAATGACACCTATGGGTGTGTATAGTAACTATGCCGGAAATGATCAATGAGACTTGTGGAAAAGAATTGAACTGTAACCTCTTTTTCAGATTCCCAAATCTGATCTTCATGATCTTTTAGAGGTTGAAGAAAGTTGATTTCTTCAAAAGGATTATCATCTGGATCTGATTGATGATGAAAATCATTATATTCCATTCTGGTTCCATCAATACTTGAGGCAAGTTGTCTCGCGCAAATCCTTTGGCTTGCAAACCAGTGAGTATGACCACATCTCCTCATTGCATTTAGGAATGTGACATCTTCTATGTCCATGACATATTTAAGACTTTTATACAAAACTCTAGTATGGAGTGAGCCAGGTACATAAAAACCATCAATCTTCAACCGTGTAAATTGATAGGGCATGGTAAGGATAGCACTTAGACCACATATTTTCCACCAATCTTTAAAACAATCTAGGAAAGGATCTTCTTGATTCATTCTTCCTGTTGGCCAGTTTTCATAGCTAAAATCAAATTAGAGATGATAGAAGAAATTAGATGAGATATTTTCTAAATTCATCATCTGGAAGAAAGCATACCTTTGTCTCTCTGGATCAAAATCAGTCTTTCTAAGAGGATTGTTGAATTGTTTAATTGTGAGTCTGCAATTTCCAATCATGTTATCATCTTCATAATAAATTTCATAAGCGATGTTTCCAATATGAGCCAAATAATCAAGTTCTTGAATGGCCAAATCATTTTCAACTTCTTGATCATCCCAAGTCCAGAGATTGGGAATACCTCCTCTCCACCTTATCTCTTTTACTGGATACCATTCATCATCATGATCAAATAGCATGGTACGACTGATATCGGGATACCTAACCCATCCATAAGGGGTTTCTATTTCAACACAATCTTCGACTCTTCTTATGAAATTGCAAGTTAAAGAATGAATACAATTCTTTTCTAAGAATTCCCTAGATATCATATCAAAAAAAGAATTCTTATGGCCAAGAATGAATTCTATATTTCAAAATTATATTGACTGAGTATCATCATCCATCTTACCGTTGCAGCATCTTCAAAATCACATTTTTGGATGGCGAATTTTAATGCCTGACAATCAGTTTTTACTAAAAACTTTGTATAGATAACAAAGTCTTTGAATTTTTCAATTCCCAGACAGACTGCTCTGAGTTCTTTCTTTTTCTCTGGATTTTCTTGGAAAAGAATAGCTCCCCGTCCAATATTACTGGCATCTGTCATGATTGCCTTTTTCCAATTTTCTTGTATTGGACTTAAAGGCTGGATTTTGCGGATCCTTTCTTTGATTCTCTGGACAGTTTTAGTGCATTCTTCATCCCATGGGATTGGTTCTTTTTGTAACCTCTAGTTCAAAAGTTTTCTTTCTTGGGCACAATGCTAAAGAAATTTAGATACATAATTATGGCTTCCTAGAAACCTCTGCAGCTGTGTTTTGTCTAAAATTTCATCAGGAAAGTTATCAATAAAATCCAGACTCCTCTAGATTACTTGGTAGGAGCCAAATCATATATTATATCCCAGAAATTCTATCATTGTCTTAAATAATTTCATCTTTGATTCAGAAAGAACTATTCCTTTCTCTTTTACTCTCTGGAGAAACATCTTTAAATGCTTAATATGAGCAGGAATATCTTCTGAATGAATTAAAATATCATCAATATACGTTTTGAGAAAATCTTCCATACCTTCAAAGGTTTCATCCATGATGTGCTTAAAGGCCGAAGGGGCATTTATCAATCCAAAGGGCATTATGTTCCATTCAAAATGGCCTTCTGGTACTGAAAAAGCAGTTTTCCATTTGTCTGATTCTTTGATCCCTACTTGCCAAAATCCTGATTTTAAGTCAAATTTAGAAAAAATATTTGATTTAGATATCTGTGCCAAGATGGTGGATGGTTTTGGAAGATGAAAGGCATCATAGTCAAGTAAATTATTCATAGGTTTATAATTTACTACTAGCCTGGGCTTTCCTCCAGCAGCTTCAGCATGCTTGTTAATATAGAACGCAAAGCAAGCTATTGGACTCTTACTTTTTCTGATCAAACCTTTCTGTAAGAGTTCTCTGATCTCTTTCTTGCAGAGAGTTAACTACTCCAGACTCATTGGAATGGCCTTTGATCTCCTGAGTTTTCCATTAAAATCCCTTTTTAATGGTAGCTCAACTTCATGCTTATGTACATGCCAGAACGCATTAGGATCTTCTGAGCAACATTCCAGAAACTTATTTCAGAGATTCATTATTTCTTTATCAAACTTTCCTTGTTCCATATTTTCATCTATTCTTAGGATTTCTTTCTTCTTTTCCATCTTTGCCAACAAATTTTCCAATCTTTCAATTTGTTTTATCCTATTAGGTGAGCTTGAATTTATGAAAGGGAAAAATAATTCCTTACCTTCCAATTCTAGAAAATAGTCGAACCTCTTTATTTGATGGTCAAACTTTGCACCATGATTCTGGAAATTTTGAAAGAAAGGTGTTCCCATGTACATAGCACAATCCATACCTGTGACAATTAGGCAAACAACTTTGATTCCAATGGATTCTGTAAGAAAGATATCCACTGATACTTCTGAAGTGGTCTTGATATCTCCACTGGCTGTCGTGACTTTTGGACAACTTATAGGTCTCAAAAGATGAGATTCTACAACTGAATTCTTTACAATATTAAGTCTGGAACCGGTATCCATGAAAACTTTCCAGTGTTCAAATCTGGTCCCAATCTTGACTTTGAGCTTAATGCAATACATTACATCTCCAGTGATTTGATTGCATCCTAGACCGGTTTGACCTGTTTCTTCATCAGAATCATGCTCATGAATTTCTACTCCTTTAAATGGTTTTTGATGATAAGTAAAATTCTTTGTCTGGGCTGAGAAAATAGGTTGCTTTGAACTAGATCCTTGTTCATTTTCGGCTTTCATTCCTCTGAGTTGACAGTCTTGATGACTTTCAATACAAAGCCTTCGGTTCTCCTTCACTATCTTTCTCTATTCCTTTATTTCTCTATGGATGCTAGGCAAGGTTTGTGGTAGATCTTCACCAAAGTCTTCTTGCCTGAATTGTCTTGTCAAAGCTTCTACTGATAAAAGGGAGGCTAGTGGCACATCCTCTGTTAGGATTACTCTGCTTTGTTGTTTTTGTACTTAACTGATTTACCAATAATTCTTTATACATTTCTTTCAACTGGGGATCTGTCACTGCCATCATTTGTGCGAACAAATTTTTATTTTGTTCTTCTATCTCAGGCTATTTAAACATATTAAGAGAATGGCACTGGCAAACATCTAGATCACTGCAATCACAACTATCTTTGAAACATTCTACACAGTGGCGATCATTACAATATTCGTCCTCAGAATCAGAAGTGTTAGAGTCGGAATTAAATCTATTTACATAATCTGATTCTTCTTCACTAGTGATTTCATCACAACTTTCAGGCAAATTCAAATAATTTGCCTTTCCAGATTTATTTATGTAGAATATTTTCTTCTTACCTTTCTCTGGTTTATTTTTCTATAAGTCTAGACAATTTGGAGAGATATGTCCTTTCTTATTACAAAGATAGCATTTGACTTCTTTCTTTCTTTCTTGAAGAGTGCTTCTTTTTCCTGTAAGCACTTTGTTCTCTCCCCCTTGAATTTTTAGGGGCAGAAAGATGCCATTGTTTGCATAATTTTTTATAGTCGTGCGGCTTTCTTGAATTTGTGGCTGCTCTTGCAATCTTCATTGTGAGCAGAGTTTAACAATTATTGCGTTAACTGCTTGCCTTATCACTCCAAATTTGTAGTCACTAATATTTTTAGCTAATTTGGTGACTATGGCTTGTGAAACCCATAATGGTAAAGAGGAGATGAATATTTCTTTCCATTTTGGTTCAAGAATAAGTTCAGGAGATAAAGTATGCAACCTGTGTAGGAACTCATTAAAATATTCATCAAATGCTACATATTATGGAGTTTCATAGCAACCATAGTAATAGTAGTTAAATCATTGTTAATCTGTGGAAACCCAATGAAATTTACAATGATGCCATAAAGTAAACAACCGATCATATTGTTTACAGGGAATGACGTTGTCAAGTCCATGTACACACTTCCATCTGCATTCAAAACCTGTGAATTTTACCATGTTGTTAACAAGGCAGGATCTTTCAATGTTTCAGCTTTTAACCATGAGTCTAAAGATACTTCGAACCCACCAATAATTCTTCTAGTAGAATTAATGGGTCCAATGTCATCAGCCAAATAAGTTCTATAACAAACAAGCATAGAATGCATGACTGACAAAACTTCTACCTCAGTGCATTTATCTATATTCCACGAAAATGTGGAAGATGCAAACCAATCTTTATGATATTCAGATTTCATCAAATCTCTTCTGTCTCGGGCAGGGCTCCAAGTAGAGTTCCAGGTAGATCTAGATGTGGTCGCATTGACCATATTTTCCTCAAGAATTTTAAACTGAGTTTTATCTTGAGGAGAAAATTTTTGTACATACTCCTCAAGTTGTTCTAGGGAAGGTTCTTCATCATCTATCTCTATCTTGTGCAACCTAGTATCTTCTTTCTCTTCCTTATCACGCCATTGCCTTCTTCCTATTTCTTCCTCTTTTACATTTTCCTCCTCTGCTTTCTTCATTTTGATCCATTATGTCAGAGAGGAATTGATTGATGTACTAGAATGTGAGGAAGTTATGGGATTGGATTTTAAATGTCCAAAATAACTTGGGGCAGCAAAAAGACTATATGGATAAGAGGTTTCTGGTTTGGGAAATTCTATTTCTATAGGCTGCTTTATAAGACTTGATACTAAACTAGAGATAGTGTAGGGCAACTGTGAAGAAGGTTCACTGAACAAGGTAGTGGATTTGTAGGAGTCTGATGAAGGCTTTTTCTTCAATAATTCAACAAAATTGGAAGCATTCAAAACTTGCTTCTTTATAATATCAAGACTGGAATTTACTCTAACATTTTCTTTTCCATGGACTATAGTTGCATCAACTATCTTTTTTCCTGTGGATATCCTGAGTTTATCCAAACTTTCAGTTATATGGTTATCAGTTTTTGCTAAAGTCTTGACATTATCATTCTAACAAACCAAAGCATAATCCTGCTTTTGCAACATTCTATTCATTAAGTCTTTCATAATGTTATTCATTTCTCCTATGGATTTATGCTGATTTCTCAG
The DNA here is from genome assembly GCA_000404065.3 of Pinus taeda. Lineage (NCBI taxonomy): Eukaryota > Viridiplantae > Streptophyta > Pinopsida > Pinales > Pinaceae > Pinus > Pinus taeda. Next base: position 155,563 of record APFE030682100.1, read on the forward strand.
ATACTTTTCCGAACTGGAAAGAGCAAGATTAGTCCAATTTGTGGCAAGGACAGAGTCTTTCACTAAGTCCTCTGTCTGGATTGGGAAAAGTTTGAAGATTTTCCCATCATTTTTTCTGATGACAAAATTTTTCTAAGGTGGAAAATCATTGTCAGTTTCATAGATCTGTCCATCAAAAATTTCCCATTTATGTTTTGCAAGGGAACTAGATCTAATCATGTTTACTTGCAGGTGGCTGCAAATATCTCTTATCAATTTTTCTCCTTTCACCTTTATGGCCTGCAAATCCTTGGGCAGGTTGGGTTTGGATAACATGCTTTGTATTTTTGGAGAAAATTATGGAGTCACAAGGGGAGATGGAATAGTAACATGATTGGATTCCATCTTTTCTGCTACAAAATTGTCAACATTTAAAATTCTCTTCTGCTTTGCCTGATTTAAGAAAATTTTCCTCAAGGATTCCTCTATCTGATTGGAGGAAGGATAATACCACTCATAAAAAGAAATCCATTGATTGTTGGATTTCATTCATTTCTTCCATTCCTCATTTTTCTGGATGTTGAAAATTTTCCTTTCTTCTTTAGGCAGCAATCTGAGTTCTTCAACATATATGCTTTCATATTTATGTGTGAAAATGTCCTAGTTGAACATTTTCTTTTTCCATTGATTATCAAGATCATATGGATTAATCCCTTTATAGATCTTCAGGAAAGCGGAAATTTCATTATCTAAAGGAATTTCCACATACCTTGGAATTTTATTTTTGGGATTTTTCTGATATGATGGAATTTCTGATCCATCCATAAATCCTAAACCTTGATGGCTGGTTTTCTGTGTTGACTGGATAATTATTTCTTCGTGAATGTTGAAGAATTTTGTCCTAGTATATTCTTCTTCTGATTTACTTTTATCTAGTATAAAAGTAATCATGTTTATTCTTCTTCTGTCATCCTCAATATTTCCATGTGGATTGGGTGGCGGTGAAGAGAATTGACAGAAGGTTTTAGAACAGTGTGGATGGTCACAGACAGTGGTTAGGGAATTACTGGAGGAAGAGATCTCACTTAGGACTAACTTTTTTACAATATACAGATATAATGTCAAAGAAGAAGTTTTGCAAACTACCTCAAATAATAATATCCTCCATTCTCTGAATATGATAAATCAATCTGAGTTTAATGCTGCCAGACAAGCAGGCTATAATTTTTCCCATTTTGGCCATGTCCAAAAAGGCATCCAACCTCGACACCGAGAAGGCCAGGATGTTGCCCTTTTCTCTTGTGTTTTTGATCGAAGATGGAGAACTTTTCCTAAAGCCCTTATTGGTGGATGCCAAGGGACCTTCGCCTATGGCCCGGCCTCATGGCCATTTCTCCATAGCCTTAACATATCCAAATGCTATAAATGCTTTGATGTTAGGCTTACAAACACATGGTTATGATGATTTTGATGATGATAGTAAAAACATAGCCATATGGTGGTCCTCAGTAGTCAATTCTATAAAAAGACTACTCCTTCTATGATTAAATCTATCTCATCACAATCTGAATTCACTACTTTAATCACCCACCTTCTCAAGGGTCTTTTTTGTAGTTTTCAGTTGTAATTGTTGCTATACGGGCTCTTTTTTTATTTTTGTTTTGCTAAAAAAAAACTCTCTAACATGGGAATTACAAGCTGGTTCTCCTGCGTGGGCAACTCTCACCATGATTTTTGGATTGGTTTCCCCTTGAGGGCAGTCTCCTTAGACTACTCCTTCTATGATTAAATCTATCTCATCACAATCTGAATTCACTACTTTAATCACCCACCTTCTCAAGGGTCTTTTTTGTAGTTTTCAGTTGTAATTGTTGCTATACGGGCTCTTTTTTTATTTTTGTTTTGCTAAAAAAAAACTCTCTAACATGGGAATTACAAGCTGGTTCTCCTGCGTGGGCAACTCTCACCATGATTTTTGGATTGGTTTCCCCTTGAGGGCAGTCTCCTTTTTTAGTTACTGTTTGCTAATACTTGGTAAAAACTTGGTAAAAACTCTAAGACAGGTTCTGCAGAGGCTGGTGCCTCCATGTAACATTATTTTTTGTATCTTTAATAGATTTATTCTTATTCAACAAAAAATAAAAATTAAAAAAATAATAATAATTTGGCCCATGGTATTTGGTCCATAGGCTTCACTTAAATAAAACCTCTTTTTTTTTAGTGTTATTAAGTATAAAGAGGTTTATGGAGTAAATATAAAAAGATGTTTGTTTATTTACCATACCTCTCATTTATTTATATTTTTATTTATTTAGCATATCTCTTTTATTTACTATGGTATTTGGCCCATAGGTTTGGTTTTTAATTAGATGTTGATTTCTAATTCTATTTGATATGTTTTTATTTAGTTACCATACCTTTTTATACCTCTTTTATATTTACTTATTTACCATATGTCTTTTATAAATATGTTATTTTTCGCATGGTATTAATAATTATTTGTCCCATGGTATTTGGCCTATAGGCTTTACCAATAAAACCTCCTTTTTGAGTTTTCGTTAAATATAAAGAGGTTTATGGAATAAATATAAAAATATGTTTTATTTATTTACCATACCTGTAATTTATTTATATTTTTATTTATTTAACATACCTCTGATTTATTATATTTTTATTTATTTACCATCTTTTTTGAGTGTTCGTAAAAGTCTTTTATATTTTAAATTTATATTGTGTTTATAAATAATAATAATTAGATTGATTTTTAAATCAGGTCGACATTAGATTAAAATTGTTAAATGTTAAATGTTAAACATTACATTTACCTTTACATTTATGTTTATGTGTTTATGTGAGATCTATCCCCATACTAGGGTGTAGAGGGCCTCTCGAAGCAATAATAATAATAATAGAAATATAATTAAACAAATACAAATTAAACAAAAAAACAAAAGTTTAAAAAATATATATTTAAAAAAA
>APFE030682100.1:158933-175727 GCA_000404065.3 Pinus taeda
AGATATATATATTACAAACTTCTATTATATTATTCTATATGAAAGATTCAAATTAAATAGTATCGGTGGACAACTCTCTCGACCTCACTCCCATTGAATTTGTTGGCTAGGAGAGTTGGATCACAACTCTCTCGACCTCACTTCCACTGAATTTGTTGGTTAGGAGAGTTGGATCACAGTACAAAATATTTTTCCATTCAATCCTACTTCCAATGGTGGGAAATTAATTTTAATGTTTCTTGCTTCCAGATGATTTTTGTGTTCATGTGGAAAAGTTCCAATCAAAGTTGATAAAAATGCATGGAAACCCCAAACCCTAAGATGCCCAGTGGTATGTAGTTAAGAATTAGCCATATTGTTACTTGATCTTAAATAACATGACATTCATATATGGAATCAAAGTTGATAAAAATACATGGAATCCCCAAACCCTAAGATGACCAGTCGCATGTAGTTAAGAATTAGCCAAATTATTACTTGATCCTAAATAACATGACATTCATATATTGATTTTCTTTTAGTTAAGAATTAGCCAAATTATTACATGATCCTAAATAACATGAAATTGGTATATTAATTTTCTTTTACAGAGCAATCAGAAAGTGATTATATCTAGTGACCAAGACATGGTTGTCTTTCCCACATTGCCAATAAGGATTGGGACATGTTAATCCTGTAAGATTTATTCATTGCAAATGCATCATCATATTTCTCCATTATTACATGATCCTAAATAACATGTAGTTAAGAATTAGCCAGATTGTTACATGATCCTAAATAACATGACATTCATATATTGATTTTCTTTTAGAGAGAAATCAGAAAGTGATTATATCGAGTGACCAAGATATGATTGTATTTCCCACATTGCCAATAAGGATTGGGACATGTTGAACCTGTGAGATTTATTCATTGCAAATGTATCATCATATTTTTCTATTGGTGAACAATCATTTTCTTTATTCATTATCTAACTATGCAACGCAATGGCAGACAACGGTTTCTAGGCTTCATCCCAAGAATACCCTTAGGTGTTAGAAACTTAGCACGAACCTACTGAAAGTGAGAGGAGATTAAGAGATAATAGATCTTCCATTCCTACGCTGATCACCCAGGGTTTGTTTTGGGTGATAATAGACATAAAGGAGTAATTAAAACATATCGCCATGAATGTTGATGATAAGGAACTAATTATTTCAAAGAGGTTATGGAATGGAAATAATCCCTCAAAGAACAAATATTTAGAGCAACTGACCATTCATGATACTATGACTAATCCCCCTTTTTCATCATCTCATTCATGATATCTAAGGTCTAAACATTGTCATTTTGGTTTAGGTATGGAAAGATTGAGAACAAAGATTATATACACAATTAGTACATTAGTTGTCCCAAGCCAACCAAGGAAGCATCTTAGGAAGAATAACTAGTATTAAATGTCAAGGTTATTACTAGCAACGAATCATCAAACCCAGAATGAAAAACAAATTAGGGATGCCATGTGAAAGAGAACCAAGGTTCTGAAAACAAAAAAATGAAGATTTTGGTCAAGGAATAACAAATATTACTTGTCGACCTTGAAACATAACACACATCAAATTAGGGGAATGAAAAGGCATATATCCTCTAGATACACAATAATAATTTTATTCGGACACGCAAAGGCAAAACTTGAAAGATGTATTCTAGATAAACATAAATGCACATAGGTGCAAAAAAATCTTCAAAGGCCATCAAAATGAAATAAATAAAATTATAATAAAAAAACTAAAAAAAAAACTAATAAAATTAAGAAAAATTGAAAATTAACTGCCCTAGTTTTCAACAATTTCGAAATCGAACATACCTAAAAAACGGAACAGTTCTATGATGTTGAATGGAGTAAGCATGTTGTGTGATAGAGAACCAAGTTATCTAAAAAAAAAAAACTTAAAGGCATTGATCTAGGAATAAAAAATGTACTTCCAGATTTGAAACATAACACACACGTCAAATTAGGGAATGAAAAGCCATATAGCTTCAAAATACACAGGGATTTTCTTATTCTAACACATAGTGACCAAACTCAACAAGCATATTCAAGATGAACTAGAACATACACAGGTACAAAATGAACTTCAAAATGGAAAAATTAAGGGCATGAAAAGTCATACATCTTCAAAATACATGGGGATTTTCTTATTCTAACACATAGGGACCAAACTCAATGAGCATATTCAAGATGAACTAGAATATACAAAGGTACAACATGAACTTCAAAATGGAAAAATTAGGGGCATGAAAAGTCATATAGCTTCAAAATACACAAGGATTTTCTTATTCTAACACATAGGGACCAAACTCAATGAGCATATTCAAGATGGACTAGAACATACACAAGTAAAAAATGAACTTCAAAATGGAAGTTCTTATTTTAACACATAGGGACCAAAATCAATGAGCATATTCAAGATGAACTAGAACATACACAACTTCAAAATGGAAAAATTAGGGGCATGAAAAGTCATATAGCTTCAAAATACATGGGGATTTTCTTATTCCATAACATAGGGACCAAACACAATGGCATATTCAAGATGAACTAGAACATACACAGATAAAAAATGAACTTCAAAATGGAATTTCTTATTCTAACACATAGGGACCAAACTCAATGAGCATATTCAAGATGAACTAGAACATACAGAGGTAAAAAATGAACTTCAAAATGGAAGTTCTTATTCCAACAAATAGGGACCAAACTCAATGAGCATATTCAAGATGAACTAGAAGACACACAGGTACAAAATGAACTTCAATATGGAAAAATTACTTCCTTGATCGATATCCGTAACTTTGTAGAAACAATTCTAGAGACTTGAACCCATGCATATTGTGACAAAAGTCATGAATGATACTGCTTGAGCTAAGTTCCTTTGACACTAAGTTGCCAAGAATTAACATTAAAAAAAAAAAAAAAAAAAAAAAAACTATCTTTCAAAAATTTCAGAAAGCAAAAATTTAAACATGGTTTACACTAACATTGTTTTTCTAACAAAACACTCAAATATCTTTTGAACTTCAAGAATATTTAGGATCTCAATTATAGAATGAGATTTACCGTTGCATTATATGTCCTGCAACAATTTGATGGACATTCAAAAAGTTACATGAAACTATAAGCTGTGATTTCTTGGCAAAGATTATACCAATATTGAACATATGTAAAAACCAACACTAGAAGAACAAATATCTAAAAAAACAAATACATCTAAGCAAATGAATAAAAATACATTTTTTTATGGGGTTAGGCTAATGAAAGAAATATAACACATGTAAACAATTCATAGATGTGAAATATGAGTAGGTTGGTTTGAATTTAAACTAAGAATGCAATGAGATAGAGTAGCTTGATTTGAATTTAAATGAGCTGCTCAGAATAATTTAGCCACCAAACAACAAACATGTCATCGAAGTTTATCAACTTGATCCAAAAGTAAAATAGATATACATGACATTAAGTAGATTAATTTTATGCTATTTCATATTAACAACATGGTAGTTAGTAGCTAACATATATTATTGAACAAAGGAACCAAAGGTCAAATTTGATCATCCTCATTTTGGATCAACTTGCCTATAAAAAGAAGGGTTTTATATGTTGTTAGTGATATTTTGAAGACAGTGTTCAATATTATTGTTTTCATTTACAATTATATTTTATATCATACTCATAACAAAAAAAGGTAAAGAACCCTTACTATATTAAAGATATGGAATTTAATAGGTTTGATCTCAATATTTATCATGTGTGCTCATAATTTAACTCCAATACTCAAGTCATGAATAGGTTGAAGGCATTTATAGTGAATTGAAGCTGAAGCAATAAAAATCATAACAACATTAACCTTTGTTGTGGTTGTTGAAAATCATGGGAACATTAGATGGGCAAGGACTACAAGGACCCTTGATTTTGTACCACAGTCTCCCACATACCCAACTCAAATTAGGAAGAGAAAACAATGACTCAGGAAGAGTGTTGATTTGACCTAATCTCTTTCCTACTCGATGGAAGAGGGATATTTTGCATATTTAATTTTTCTCAATAATAAAAAGGGCCACAATTCACTACCCTCCCACATCCATCTATAACAATATATGATTCCATCCTCACATCCGTTTCAATAAAAACTAGTACATTTAAGGCATCTATAGTCAGAACAATTGTTGATAACATGAAGCACTTTATGTAAATACATGCATTAAAATATTTCCCTTTGAATAAAAATTGGTGCATTTAAGTCATCTACACATCCATCTGTAACAATATATGATTCCATCCCTCACATCCTTTTCAATAAAAATGAGTACATTTACGACATTTATAGTCAAAACAAATGTTGATAACATGAAGCACTTTATGTAAATACATGCATTAAAATATTTATCTTTCAATAAAAATTGGTTCATTTAAGTCATCTACAATTAAAAAAAATGATAATAACATGACAGTGTATGTAAGTACATGCATCAAAATATTTCCCAAAAGACAACAAGGCAAGGTAGAAATTCTACATTTTTCTAATTAAATGTCACTGCCCCATTGGCATAAATTCAAAAAAAATTGCATAACATAACAGGAAAACAAAATTATCACACAATAATTTCCAGCTTTCAAGAACAGGGTACAATTGATCTCACCACGGTCATGATAGTTATAATGTCGAATTAGGTCATGATAGTTATAATGTCAAATTGAGGGTGGTGCAAACAGAAAAGAATGGTTACTAAGCTTCTCAATGGCACTTATAAAGGCATGAGAATCCAACTTCCTATATCCATTGGCCTTTATAGACAAATAAAGTCAGTGATGCAATGTGGTCCCAAGCAAAGAAAGCCTCATTTACTAAGACTCCTACAACACCATGCCTAGATCTTTATTTTTATTTTAAATCAATCAAATTTTTATTTTTATTTTATTTTATTTTAAGTCAATCAAATTACATCAAAAATAATTAAAATAAAATTAATAATTTTGACAACTTATGATTTTTCCATTGTAATTTTAACAAATGGTTTTTCCCATAGTATTATTAGAATATAACCTATTTAAACTCGTGCATAATTTTTTTTTTTTAAAGCACAATTTTCCAATTTTGCCCAATTTCTAATGTGACTAATATTAGTTTCTTCATTTTTACCTTTTCTATTTGCGCAATTGGTTTTATTTGGTTGTAGAGTAGAAGAGAGATGGCTAATCATGTGATAATATTTGAATCTAAAAATCCTATCATTGTCATTTGACAAATTTCAAAAGCACTCCTACACAGGACAATTTCCAGAGGTGCTTTAGCTTCCCAAATCACAAAATTGATCTAGCAAAGTTTCAAGATCAGTGTTTGACTCTGTGTCTTTTTAGGTTAAACATTTTAACTAGATCAAATTACATAAAAATAAATAAATTAAATTAAACATTGAAATTAATAATTAAAATAAAATTGAGATAAATTAGTCCATTTATCATTAGTGGTTTTGACAAACCATGCTTTTTCCCTTGAAATTGTTCTCTAATGTAACACATTTAAATGCATAAGATTTCATATAATTCATCTTTTTCATGTGTAAGATGAAGCATGAACTTTACTTCAATGTGGGCTTATCAGTGTGTCTAAGTATGGTATTCGATGGATATATTTTTGAAAAAACAATAATTGAAAATTAGTATTTCTTAGAGTTTCCTTCTGCATATAATGTATACATTATGCAAAATAAAATTTAAAAAATATAAGAATAGATTTATTTTTGCTTTGAACTTAAATTAAAAACAAGAGAAGTTAAATTAAACCAATATAGATCCATCTTAAATACGGATCTAACATGAGCAGAGAGGGATCAAATTTATTTGTGTAAATTGTTTTATGAGAGGACATTGTTTAAATGTTTTGCATAGTTATTTATTTATTTTTTAGATTTTTTTTTACCGAGCTGAACAAAATTTCAACTTTGATGGTGGACGTTACACATCATACTAGGGTGTAGAATGAACCTCTCAACTCAATTAAATTAAATTCTTTTGTAATTTCTAATTTTTTTATTAAATTATAAATTATATTTTTCTTAAAATATTCATAAAATAAATAAATTTATAATACTTTACAGTGAAAATGAATGATAAATAAAATCAAATAACAATCATCTCTCCAAATTTTTATTTCTTAAAACTAAATTTTTTTTTAAGAAGTTCAATTAACTTTTTTATATTTTTCAAATCAATTTATTTTTTTTTTTTTTCTCTGAATCAGGCTATTTCTATTATGGTATAAAAAGTCAAAAAGTTACATCAGTGTTACAACAAGGCCATGGCCCTGTAAATCCTGCCGAGAGATTGACAGTTTGCCCAAATTTATACATACCCAAAGTTGAACATATTCAAAAATTGGATGTTGAACATGGACATGCTGAGACAAACGAACATATCGACACTGAACACTACTTAAACATGGATTAACAGAAATATAGATCCATATTGCCGACACATAGATTTTAAAATCCAGACTAAAGCCAAACACATACAGAAAACAAGATTCGAAGACTCCCAGAGTAATGCTCCCACTTCCAGGCTACCGAGAGCGAACTGGTTGATTGGATTAATCATCGTCCGTGGTGTAGGGCTCTTCCTCCACCCTGCACCCAAATTGCCGGGAGTCATCCGAGTCAGAGAGAGGGACCATCGAGCAAGTAGGGACCCCCTGAGTAGACTCGCTTGGACCCGCAAGGCCTGCTTGAGTAGCCGGGGTGGAACTTTCCATAGCAGGGCGTTGCAGATCAATTGTGGGCATTGTCCCTTGAGCTAGTGGTGGGTTTTCCTGATTTACTTCCGCCCTGACCTCTGAGATTATCACAGTGCTCGATAGTAACAGATACAATGAAAGTGGAGTTGGCGAGTGTGCAGGGTATCCGATACCTGACTGTGGGGTGCGCTTCATGTCCACATTCTGTTATGCTTCCGCTCCCAGGCCCTCTGCCACGTCCCACTGTTATGCCATGGAGGCGATGCTGCTCAGATGTAACTTCGATGGAGGAAGAAGGAGAAATGGGGCCAGTCCTCTTGAGGTAGCCCAACCACGAGAGCCTCCTCGTCGACTGCTCATTCTGAGACGCTCTCTCCTCATTGCTAAATTCAGAGGATGAACCAGCTTGCAGAAACCCGGAGAGGAGAAATTAACCAAGACAAGGGCCACAGAATTTGGCTTACAATGCTTGCAAACCACTCTCAAGCTTGGGACAATACCTAAGTTGGGCACAGAGCAAGAATGTCCCTATGCAATCCCCCACATCACCGAGGAGTGCTCCAGCGTTGTAGTGGAGTGCCCAACAACTTCAAATGAATGTGTAAATGTAACAGAGGCTCCCGGAATATGAAGCGCCATCGCACATGTTACCAGGAGGCCAATTAAGGAGGACAAGACCAGTAATAATACCCGCATTGAAGTTCATGCATGCGCCCATTTGAAACATTTTGTAGGGTACTGCGTGGCACGCAAGGGCTGACACATGCCCATGTGACGCACCACCTGTGAGCTGCCATGCCTTTTAAGCACCCGCATCCGGGAGAGGAACTTTTTTTATTTAAATTTATAAATATATTTAAATTTAAAATAATTTGATTAAAATTAATAGAATAATAAATACATTTATATTAATAAATATTTTCATTTTAGAAATAAAACTAGTTTAGGTTCATTTTAAATTTTGATTTACCAAAGGTCATAGTCGATGCTGCCAATCATAGCGATCATAGTCAATCATTGACAGATGGTCATTGCCATACAACCATTTGCCAGTCATAGCGGGGTTGCGTCAGGGGCTGGGTTGGAATCTGGGGAGACTCAGTTTATAGGATTGGCTACCGAGCTCGGCATGGATACTTGGCTTTACTACTTGGCTGGGCTACTCGCTTGGCTTTGATACTTGGCTGCTGGGATAATCGACTTGGCTAATCGACTGCTTGGCTTGGATACTCGGTTGGGCTGCTCGGTTGGACAACTTGGCTTGGCTTATAAGATAGGCTGCTCGGTTGGGGACAGTCATACATAGAACTTTTGACCCTCGAACCTTGACCCTCTATCTCGAACTCTACCCTCTGCCCTCTCTCTACCCTTGACCTCTAAATACAACTCGACCCTCAACCTTGATCTCTATCTCCGTCTCACTTACTGATATGGAACACTGGCTCCTACATCTACTGGATTGAAGGAATGAATGATAAAGCGTTACATACATTGATTCGACATTCAAAGATCATACGCTACTGACAGTGCCTATACGATTCCACATAAGCCTAGAACTTTTAGCCAAGTCAATGTCCAACCAGCAGTCCACAAAGTCGTTCCAGTCCACGTAAGGAACGTGCCCAATCCACCTACTCCTATGGCACTCTAGATCTGACCTGCACCAGGGGCTAGAGCCAGTCATTGCCAGTGGTTGGTCATAGCTAGGTCATTCATCGCCGTCGATAGCCAAGCATAGCCAGAAAGGAATTGCGAGAGATCAAATCTTTTGAGGAACAAACCTTTATATACATGAAGTGAAAAAAAATGACCTCTCTCGGCATGGGTAGATCATTTAAGATAAACCTAAAATGGTGTATCAATAAATTAATAAACTAATTATCAATTAATATTATATTGTGTTATATGTTCCTAACAAGTTTATTTTTCATATACGTTGCATCTATTAGATTGTAATGAAATTTATAGTATTTAAAAATTTAAATATGTTTTATATTTTCACTATAGCCCATTAAAAATACAATGTTTCATATTCACTCATAAATTACCTACTCTATAACACATTAGAGATAAAATGTTTCATATTCACTCATAAATTACCTACTATAATTTTTCAAAATCTATTCATGTAATATCGTTATAAAACTTCCAAACATCTTTTATTCCATTGATCTTGTTAAATTTATGAATAACACTATAATTAAAAAAAAAATCTATAATTACAAGATCTTCATAAGAAAATGCTTGTCCCTACATAGTAAACTGTCTACCTCCTTCTAGGGTTTATAAATTTAGCATACAAATAGTTTCGCCAGATTTATAATAGCATTCAAGAAATATTTATATACAAACAAATTCTAGAAACTAAATGGTCTTCGGTTACCCCCGATTGGGGTGAGAGACAGGGAGATGACGTGGGAACGGATCATGAAGAGGAGTGGATGGTATTGCCGGCCACCAAAAATTCCTATAATAAAACAGGTCGTGGGGGCAGCATGCAGGCAAGACAGTATCCCGAGGAACAGAGGTGACAGGGGAATGGGGGAAGAAACAGTAGGAATCGACGACTGTAGAATGATGGGATGCAGGACAGGTGGGAGAAGGCATATAAGGGAGGCGAAGGGAGTAAAGGAGATCATTATGCACCAAAGGAGGAAGACAGCAGGAGCGTAGGACGAACTGGCTTCATCTGAGGCGAAGCAAAGGTCCGGGTATGTTTCCGCAAAGCCAAATCTTGTAATTTTCTTAATCTTAGGTAATCTGATGGAAGAGGGGGGTGAGCTAGGAATAGCAGAGAGAGGGAGAAGTATGCCAGAGGGGGAAATATCCCCTATAGATCACAATAAGGATGAGGAAGGAGGTACGAAGGAAAATTCAGAGGAAGGACATAGCATGGGAAGGAACTGTGGAAACCAGGGCAAAGACCTGCTTGGTTTCTACAAGTGCTGCACTCAGGTATCCCCCGAGGAGGACAAAGAAACAATTTGGGAGATAGAGAAGACTACAGAGAGTAATCAATTGTCAGGGCTAAGGGGAGACAAGCCTAGGAGCAACCAGACCATCAGGAAAACTCAGAGAGGGGAGGGAAAAATCTGGGGAAAGGGAACTGAGGAAACAGGAACAAAATCAATTGCAAAGAATCTAACCTTTGTTGTTGGCCATGATAAATAGGAGTCTGTAAGGAGTAAAATGGCACGTCTGGGACGGGGGAGGGGGCGTGGTGGAAGAGACCAGTCTAACCAGCCCAGTCGCAATATCCCAGCAACCACAATGCCAGTCCCTCAAAGACGCAGTCAAAAAACTATGAGGAAAACTGTTCAAGAGGCTGAAAGGGCGTATAGAGAAGGCACTGATGAGGATATCCGCAAGCTCATCAAGGAACTGGAAGAAAACGTAATGGAAGAAGATTCAGAGCCAGAAATGGAAAAATGGGGGGACCTCATTCCGGACCCGGGTAACACGTGGGGACAAATGATGTTACATAAAAAAGCCTTGCACGTTTATTGGGTGTTGAAGCGCTTACTCGACAAGGCGTTGGAGCAAGTTGCAGGCGAAATGGCGCAATTGGCCGAGGGCATGCCTAATATGAAGAAGGAAATGAAGAACCTTCAAATCACAATGATCATGCAGGATAGTAAGTTGGACAAAATCCAGCAACAGCTGCAGCAGCTTATTCCAGCAAAAAAGGAAGCAGCGGCACCACCCGAGATTGTGGAAGAATGACATTTTAGTTCTTGCAGTTGTTTACCATGTTGGTTTTCTGAGGATAGTATTCCATTCTCTTGTTTGATTTCATGACTGTCAGACATATGCTTGGTATTTTTTGCTGCGAAATTTATTTAGCATGGATTGATAGACTTACTCATTTTTGTTACTGGATTACTTATATTAATTTGAGGTGGCCAACAGACTTGGTTTCCCATCTGGGTAGGTTGAGGCCACCAAAACAATGTATATGGCTTAACCTGGATTTATATGAATAAAAAAGGCAAGGTAGTATTGCAGCTTACAAAAAAAAAATGGTCTCCGGTTATGTTTAAAGTTACAAGTTTTTAAAATATTTACTTACCTTAAGGTTGTCTTTAATATTTAATTAATGACATGAATGTGAATGAGGATGAGGATTACTATTTAATATATAAAAAACATCTGGATAGACCTTAAAAAATATATAATATGTTGAATGTTGCATCTTAGGTAACACAATTATGCTTTTAAATTTCAAATCCTTGCCTGAAAATGTGGATGCAGTGACTCTGGTAGGTGACATAGAACGTCCCAGCAAATGTTATATTTGAGCTTCTTGGCTCACAGAATTTCCTAGAAATGCAACGTCTGTTCCACGTTGCTTTTTGAAAAGATCTGAGAGCCAAAAATACTCAACCACAACATTTGCGAGGCTTTCTATGTTCCCTGCCAGACTCCCTACCTCCATATGGCCATGATTTAAAATTTAAAATCCCTTGTGGCAAGTGCTATACTCAACGGTTTTTTTGGATGCAACATGCAACATAGATTATCACATTACAAACAGGAAAGAAGAATCAACCCTAACACAATATATCTCTATGTGATTTAAAGTTCGCCCATTATCAACATCACATTTTTCATTCCATTTTGTATCTACAACAATTTACATAGATCATTTTAGATTCACTTAAATTTCAGATCTATCAAATTTTGAGAGGATCAAATTTCTCAAGTAGGAAACATTTTTTTCGAGTGCAAAAGGAAAGCTTTGCACCTCAAGAGATTTGATCCATCTAGGCATTTGATAAATTGTGAAGATCAAATAGATATAGGTAGGGTTTATCTTCAAACAATTATAGTAAACTCGGATTGAATAATATTTAAGATGGATCTTAGTTGGTTTATCTTAAATTAGGAGAAGTAAGAGTACACACTGAGGAAATTCATATACCAACCTAGATCCATCTTAACTCGAGATCTACCAAGGGCAGAGAAGGATCAAATCTCTTTTCAGAGGTTTGTATCTCAATAGATATCAAATCTCTTTTCAGAGATTTGTATCTCAATAGATTTGATCTCTCTCAGTCCTTGATAGATCTGGAGTTTTTCAGAGGTTTGTATCTCAATAGATATCAAATCTCTTTTCATAGGATTGTATCTCAATATATTTGATCTCTCTCGGTCCTTGGTAGATCTAGAGTTAAGGTGGATTTAGGATCTTTTGATTTCCCCCTTTAAATAGGTTATATTCCAAATAAATACCATGAGTCAATACCATGAATTCTCAATACATTAGTCATTTTATTTTCATTTTTATTTTATTTTTATAACGTTATTTTTTATTTTGGTAATTTTATTTTTATTTTATTTTGACCAAGTTAAAATGTTTACATATGAGGGTAGTTCTCAAGCTTAAAAATTTAACATGTTAACTTGTCATGTTTAACATTTAACATTTTCAAACTAATGTCGGCTTTATTTAAAAATCAATGTAATTATTATTATTATGGATAAACACAATATAAATTTAAAATATAAAGATGTTTACCAACACTAAAAAAAGAGGTATGGTAAATAAATATAAATATAAATAAACCATAAGTATGTAAATAAATAAAACATGTGTTTATACTTACTCCCAAAGGTGTTGTAAATAAATAAAAATATAAATAAACTAAAGGTATGGTAAATAAATAAAACCTCTTTTTATATTTACTCCATAACCTCTTTATATTTATGAAAACTCAAAAATAGGAAGTATGGTAAATAAATAAAACCTCTTTTTATATTTACTCCATGAACCTCTTTATATTTAGGAAAACTCAAAAAATAGGAGTTATGGTAAATAAATAAAAGTTCTTTTTATATTTACTCCATAAACCTCTTTATATTTATGAAAACCCAAAAAAGAGGAGGTATGGTAAATAAATAAAAGTTCTTTTTATATTTACTCCATAAACCTCTTTATGCTTATGAACACTCAAAAAAGAGGTTTTATTTAGGTAAAGCCAATGATCCAAATTATTATTAATACCACGCAAACAAATATTATTAACCTAATATTAATATTAATAGATTAATAATATTATTATTATTAAATCTAATATTCATATTAATATATTATAATATTAATATTATTAAATTTAAATACTTTGGATTAATAAAATATTAAACTTGTTATATTATAACATATATTGATGATGATGACGATGATTAACACGCACTAAGACCAATGCAGTCTATGGTACCAAAAAAAAATTCTAATTATCATTCTTCAAAATCTTGCTTCTATGATCAAAGAGCAGGGAAAGAAGCATTCCAAGATCGCTATAGTTGGGTTGGCTTAATAAGTCAAGAAGATTGGAGGTGTGGTTGATGATAGGGAATTGATAGTGGATGTGGGCAAGAGTCGAGCAGTCTAAAATGAAGTGCTTTTCATCTTCCACCTTCTTAGTATCACAAATATGACAAATTTTATCGTCCTAGGGAGTCTTGGGAGTAGACCATCGCCTGGTCTCACTTCGAAGCTCATGAGAGTTAGTTCTAATCCTAGTGCTGTTCATTTTCTTCTTAGTGCTACTCAACATAAGGAGATAATTCTAGTTATCAAGGGTGGGGTTGATCACCTCCTTATAGTACCTTAGCTTCCTTTTACCCTCCAGCTCTTTAGCATCCCACATCTTGTCCTTAAAACTGGAGGTAAGAATATCTTTGATATTGCCCTTGATTCTGATGATGATCTCCTCCTTCATCCCCCAAAGGTTGAGCCAAGACTGAGCTTCCTGATGCCACCTGTGCTTGAGGTGTAGGTGGGGGTTTTGACTAAAGTTAGAAGCAATTTTTGGGAGCCTCTTAGATTCCATATCATTAAGGTTCTTCTTATATATCAGATATCTAAACATAGTCATACTTTCAATGCAGGACAGACCATCTTCGATCAAGAGGATAGGATAGGGAGTATTTCCATTTCTCTTGAGGTTATAGGTTATGAATTGCTTTTGGATACTCTCAATCTTTCTCCACTACTCCCTAGATATATTGCACCCCAAAAACTTTATATTCATATAACATAACAGGGGTGACGAGAGTCTCAAAGAGGAACTTCTTTTTATTCCAAATTTAAAGATCAACTAACTTACAATTGTTTTCAAGGTCATACTAAGCTTTCCAACCTCTAATAATTATTTTCTCCATGCTATACTTCCAGTTGAGATGATGAGAAAAGTCAATACCCAAATATTTATAAGAAGAAACATGGTCAAGGCAATGGTTATCATAGAAGAAACTACCATGGGTGATCTTTTTTTATTTAATGATCATGACTTTAGTCTTGTCAGTATTCACTGTCATACCCATCTTTGAGAAGTAGACATGGAGAGTCTTAAACTGTTTGTCTAGGTCATCATGGCTCCTTGCAAGAAGAACGATATCATTAGAGTAAATGAGAAGAGTAATGATAATACCAATGATCTCGGTGCCTTTGCAGCCCACAATTTCTAGACACTCCTCTAGCTTATCGATGTAAATAACAAAAAGGGTAGGGGAAATGGGACAACCTTTCTTAACCCTAATATTACATATAATATCCTTAGACCACCCTTCGTTGGTCTTAAGCTTGGCAATGACAATCTTGTAGAGGTAGATCACGACAATTCTTAGTTCAGGAGGAACCATGATCTCTTCTATCTTCTTCCAGAGCTTATCTCAGGGGACAATGTCGAAATCTTTTCTAAAGTCCACAAAATAACAAAAGAGATCAGTTTTACTATTGCAACATTCTTCCACAATGATCCTAAGAGTGACAAGGTGGTCGATGGTCGAGTGATGTTTCCTGAAAGCAACTTTCCCTTTAGGTATTTTTCCTTGGTTCTCAAGCCAAAGGCTAAGATTTTTTTCCAAAATTAGCTCATAAAGATTGGCTAGGATGTGGCTAATCATAATGGTCCTGTAGTTAGAGGGAAAACTTTTGTCCCCATTTTTAAGGATAGGAACAATAAGGCTTTGCGTCCAAAGCATAGGAAAGCCATGCTTTACAGTCAAATTGAGAAGCTTGTGGAGATAAGGAATGAGGATATATTTTCCTATTTTAAAGGCCTCATCTTGGTAACCTTCAATATCTTTGGCTTTCCCTTTAGCGAGATTATTAATCCCAAGCTCAACATCTTCTAGAGAAAAAAATATCATCCTTAATAAGAGTGTTTGAGATGGTTCCCATGGTATCTGGAGATTCATACAACTTCTTAAGATAGTTATCCTAATTTTCTAGGGGGATAGAACGGTTATTATTAGTTTTACGAACAAGCACATTTCACCAAAACTTTTTGGGCACAACTTTAGAAAGGTGGAGAAGATGCTTTTGTCTCTTATTAATATATGACCTATTCTTCCTCTTAATGAGAGATTTGTATATACTTATATTTCTAGAAGTTCTATTATTTTCTTATACAAAGTCTTATTAGAGAATTTTCTAATGGTGGTTGAAAGGGTAGTAGTAAAATGGTAGTATATTTGATCAATGTTGGTATTATAAGTGAGGGAACCTAAATTCCTTTCCAAAACCCTTAAGAAATGGTCAACATTACTTCTATCGAAGTGAATGTGACTTTTTCTTCCATTGTTCTCCTGCATGTGGTTGGTATACATATCAATATTGAGAGATAAAGACAAAGGTCTATGGTTAGAGTTAGGCTTGTACCCACTAAGAAGCTCAAAGTTTTTAATATGGTTGAGGGCATGGATGTCAGAGATCACATAGTCCATGACACAACTACACAGCCCATGGAAACATGTAATCTAACCGAAGAGAGGCCACTTATTACTACCATTACAAATGATTAGGTCTCGATAACTACAAAGTTTTAGGATCTCGGTGTCGAATAAGTTTTTGATAGTGTCTTCAGATTTTCTCTTGAATCTATAAGCTAAGTGACCATCCTCAGCAAGCCACAAGGGGTCAGGGTTAGAGTTGTTACTTAACATAATAGCTTGGTTAGTAGTAGTCTGAGCATTAAAGTCCCCAAGTAAAAGGATATTTCATTCATTCCTTAGGTTGTAGATGTCTTTTTCTAAGGTATTGAAAGGAAAATTCTTATCTAGGTTGTTTTTCGTATAGGATGTAGAGTTGATGGGGGAAAATATAAAATTGCAAGGAAGATCCTATTAGTTATAGAATCAGAGATATCAATCTAAATTTATTCATTGAATGGGTCAGTTTTATGAAGTCATATGTGAGAGGAAACAATGTTCCTAATATAATAGGCTATACCACCAAAACCTATCCTAGAGGATTTCTTATTCTAGGCAGTCCAAAGAGTGAACCCGTCAAGGAGGGGGACCCTATATTCGTCATGCTCCGAAGTTTCAACTAAAAGAATAACTCTATATATATGTGAGGGAAGAACAAAGACATAGAGTGATAGAGGTGGAGAGATAGGGGGAGTGATAAGGGAGAGATGGAGATAAATTGAAGGAGGGGAGAGGAGTGAGAGAGGAAGATAAGGGTAAGAGAAGGAGAGTGAGACACAAAGATGGAGGGGGAGAGAGAGAAGGAGAGAGGGAGGGAGATAGTGAGAGGATTAGAGGATAGAGACAAAGAGAGAGAGATGGGGGAAAATAGATGGAGGTAGGAGAGAAAGGAAGAGAGAGGAATGAAGAGAGAGAGGAGGAGATAGGGAGGGATAGAGAGATGGAGTTCGAAGGGGGAGAGGGAGGCAAGAAGAAAGACTGAGAGAGTGAGAGGTGGAGAGAAAAAGGGAGTGACAAGGGAGAGATGGAGAGAGAGAGTGTATGTTTAGGCGTGAGACAAAGAGACAAAGAAGGAGAGATGGAGATAAGGAGAGAGAAGGAGAGAGGGAGGGATATATTTGCATAGTTGTAGAGAGAGAGAGAGAGAAAGAGAGAGAGTAATGGGGGAAGAGAGAGGATTGGAGTGAAAAGAGAGAGAGAGAGACATGGGGGAAGAGAGGGAGATAGGAGATAAAGTGATATAGAAGAAGGACGAGAGACAAGACTTGAGAGAGAGGAGGAGAGTGATGGGGGAATAGAGAGGATTGGA